>JAHWXV010496258.1:0-10121 GCA_024586415.1 Phrixothrix hirtus | reverse complement strand
CTTCTGCAAAAGAGCGCTATTTTCTATTTAATTTAGAAAATTACGGCCTATGTTTGCACTTCGTTCGGTTTATTGTTAATATTTATATTCGGAAAGTATATCCAGATACTCTAAATTCGTGAATTTAAAGTCGGTAAAATAGAGATAAAACACGTCGCTATTTTTTATTAGCGTCTCTGTACTTTAGGGAGTCATAGAACAGTAACTTCAAGGATCGACCTCTTAACTTGATGAAGCGAGTGTCAACTCTGTTTTAAATGGCCTAACGTAGCGGTTTTTATAGTAAATTCGTTATCAACGAATGCAATTAGAAACAAGATTTTCTGGCTTAAGGAGGTCATCTGACTAACAATGATTACACCATCATATGCACTATTTTTGTCCTAGGAGCAGTAACAATTTATTTTGATATCATTGCTCCTGTGCAATACAATACAATACAGAAATAATAAATACGTACTTAAAATTAAGTAATTCTGTGCAAAACTAATTAATAATATGTCATTAACGGCTAAACCATTCGGATTAATTCGTTTACAATTTTATACAAGACAGAAATAATAAATATGTACTTAAAATTAACTAATTCAATCGTGAATTAATTACGCTAAAGTGATTATTTTAATTAACAAAGTATGAAATTTTCCATAAGAGTTGAAACATCGTATGCGTTATCTAATCTACAAGCGCGTACTCCTATACTCCTATGTTTTGCTTGTAAGGTCACGTTCCTTGGCCTGCTTAACTATGTTTTATCTAGTGTAGGTCAACGATCATGAACTCCTTAATTATTTACGTACTTTATCTAATATAAATACTAATACAGGATTAATTATAAAAACTATTAATGTTAGCAAACGGGAAAATGTCGGTAATTAAATATGAAATGCTTAAAAAAATATATACAGGATGTTCCAATTATGAATTAGTAAAAATAATTTACATTACATACAATAAATGTGTCTTTACTTGAACTTAGCATCGAGTTTGTGTTTTATAATTACTAAATTAATTATTTATTTCAAACATAAATGGATGTCACGTTAAATTTAACTGTCAGTATCCAGCGACTGTGTCCATTCAAATCCTACTTTCGATATTGTAATCTTTAAATTTAAAGTTAATAATTCATCGTATTTCATCGACGGTATTTATGTAATTATATTCATGCATTTTATGCACATTGCTTTATTTTCCTGATCTAGCTTAATACGTGTGTCGATTAATCAGAATTTATCAAGCATTGATTTATTTGTGAAAAAAAGTATCGCTTCTTACTGCGATAAGGTTTATTATCGTGCCTGGACTTCCTGTACTTTTCTTAATTTGCTTTAACATTTTATTCATTAATAGGTGTAAGCGCGTCTGAAAATTTTACGACATTGGTCACTCATTTGGAAACACCCGATATATACTGCCGCGTATTAATAATCAAATCCAATTGGCAAATTACCAGTATCAGTTTTACGTCAAAATCACAATTGTAAATTTGTAAATAGTATAATTTCATTTTATTAGCAATTATTAGAAAGCTCAAAAACCCTAAGCTACGTTTTATGAAAATAGAAAGATTTTCTATTAAACAAATATTTACCCAACAATTCCCATGTAAAGGCTAACAAGTCTCAAAATAAACGTTAAGCCCTCTCGTCTTCGCCCTCTAGTTTCAAGGAAAAATACCTCACTTTACCAGTAGTAGAGATCGGAGAGCCAACAAGTTAAGCTTCGTTTCCATAGTGCGTGTCTTAGCAATATTTAAAGAATACAGTTGAAGAGTTACCCGTATGTTGTATGAAGGGATCAAATTATTAGAAGCTTGATCTATTCCGCCTAGGGCGAATTTTTAGAAAAGGGGTCAATTTCAATTTCTTGTCAATTTGGAAACAGAAGGGTTTAAATTCGACAAGATGTCACAAGACGAAATTGAAATAACGCACGTGGCAGCATCACCAGTGTTTAACAGGGGCCGGAAAAGCTACAGTGGGGCGAGGCGTAGTTCTTCTGTCCTACGAAGCTAAACACTGTCGGGAAAGTAAGTCTAAAATCGGTAAACATGGGCGCTACTGTTTTCAAGACCACTGCAGACAGGTAATGTTCGAAGAACACTCTGTATGTCACGATAGAAGTTGAGCTTACCTTATAAACGGAAAACAGACGCTAACGGTGCTGCGGTAACGGGATTCAGAACTGAAAGAAAAGATTCTTATGCTAACGATGCTTCTTTACCTAATATCACTGAGTATATTAAAATCAAGTACTGATACTGACTAAACTTGAACAACTAATGCTATTATTTGAAAAATTGAAAGTGTGCTGTGCATAGACTAAAATAATTGAGGGCTGGTTTCAACACTCACCACCCTGTATATGATGTAATTGATAAATTAGGCTTGAACTCAGAAATAAATTAGTTAGGACCATTATTTTAACTAAATATGAATAATGTTACATCACTTATGCACGCGCACTGTATGATTAAAATAGTACTTTAGGTTGTAGGTGATTACGTGTAAACAAAACTTCGAAATACCAGAACATTTGTATATTACGCTTTTAGTTCACACAAAAATTACACAAATACATATATACCCTCAATTTAAAGAACAAAAGGCGAGGCCCACTTATATTCTAAATAAATCATAAAATATTAGCCAACAGAAAACTAGGCTCCTCGTAATTGTTGACGCAAAACTCAGCTGACTATTACAGCTGGTAAATTAAAAATGAAGGATCTAATTTCTAAACGAAAAGGAGCTCTAGGATAGTGCTAGCCACAAAACAAATCATGAACAATAACTGACAAAATACAGCATAAATAAAATAGGTACCCCAGGGTATATCAATTATGTTACAGATAAAATTAAAAACTATAAAACGTAAATGGAAATCTATCTTACAAACAGTTACTTACTAAGATTTAAATTATGAAATGATTCACTGAATCTCAGCTAATTTACGGCTACGATAAATATCTTAAGGTGGTAATTTATTTATTTCTGGACTATTCCAATCAAACAACGGTATGACTTTTAATTACAGTTAAGTTACTTTTGCACAGTTAAAAACCAATCGGTGGTGACGAATGGTTGCAACAATTTGCACAGGTACTTCTTCCTTGCCGAATTTAGGTCAAAAGGCGACAGAACAAATAAAACATAAATAACTTACAGGTGGATGTAGAATTAGTGTTCGAGACGTGGATCAAACTTGTGTTTATAGGAATCGTGACCCCTTTTTCGAGTGGAAGGACGCTCACTTGAAATAGCAGTACTTCGCTTAAAGAGCACAAATCCGAAATTCGGTTGCTTCTGCAATCGGCCACTAGCCTAAACAGATTCTTAGTTCTTCAACGATAGCCAATTATTTTCTAAAACAAAGAATAGAAAATCACCCCCGAACAACACTAACTTCTTCTTTACGTCTTTACTAAAGCGTGGCTTTTATTAACTGCTCTTTTCTGCACGGCGGTTAGATCACCTCCCCGCAGGCAATGTCGATAATCACGTGATATTTTACACGTAGTCACTCTCGATGACGCCAAAAAGACTAAACTTGATTTCTTAAAAACAATTGCCCGGATGAATATTGCCGTTGTTTCTGCTTTAGCGAAATAGATTATTTACTTTGATTATTACTGAAGGTTATTTTTACAAGTCTGCGTTCTGCATTTAGTTCTTTAAAAACGTGCAATTGCTACATTGTATCATTATGCTGATGCAATGTTTATCCAGCTGCAAAACCTTGAATTCTAATGGGATTTTACAAGTTACAGTAATTCTCCAAATTCTACTAGGTGCATAAAAATAATTTATAAAAAAGGTAATTTACGCTTAAATAAAAGAATGTTTTTAGTAATTTCTAATTTGAATTGAATTCGTAATTAAAATACTATAAGTAGCTAATATAATTCGTCAAGCATATTGATGTTACTTAATTTAGATAATTTACATAAAAAGACCAGTGAGAGCTGACAAAGATTATATGTTACATCCGGTAGAGAAAATATCCGAGACATTACGCTTGTAGTCTTCGATTTCTTCTGGAAATCAGCAATCTTCAGATCACCAAGTAAATGATTTATCCGTTATTTAAACTCCACCGATCTCCACCCCGCGTTAAGTTATTTCGGCTGGGAAAAATTAGTCGATCACATAGAAATTCAAGGCGAGTTCGTCAAGAGTATAAATAAAAAGTCTAACGTTTGTAAATTTTTAATTGTTTATATTATAAATGTCGTTATGACTAACATCTTTTGTTCATTCTAGGTTAGTTTAATTATTAATAACGCAAGGGTTTCTTAATTTAGAGATAGAAAATTATTGCTCCCATTATTTCCATATGGGAGAACATGTAACTTGTTAACTGTACTTCCTACTCTTCAATTTTCATTATATTCAATTTTTAAGTACAGATCTTATTTTATTATATGTAGACATGTCGTTGTCATAACCTATACTTTCTTTCAGGAATTAGCTAACATTTAATCAATCTATCAGTTTAGGTAGTCTATCGCGATTCTACATGATCAAGGAGGGAACTCAGTGACGTGCATAAGAAGAGCTATACTACTGTAAGTACATATCAACATAATCTTCGGTCTAAAAATTTGTAGATAGGTTTCTTTGTTTTCAGGCCTCTATGATAACCGAATTCTGGACTATTATTTTTCCTTTGCCAAGGTTAAAAATAAAGTGGCACCCTTATTTACGATCATTTCGCCCCTTGTTTACGACGATTTCATGAAATCTGAATACCTATTGGAAATCACTGAATGCTAGCTTAGTTAAATTCAGCGGAATTGTGGAACCTACCCCATTCTTCGCTGTGGTGGGCGGAACAAACCAGCTAATTCAGGGGAATTACTAATTTTGATAACCTCAGGGGCGTAAGGCCCTTTTGGGAACGTTATACAAGGTACGCGCATCCTTCCATGCACGGTGACTTTAAGTGTATTTATTTCTGTCAATTCCTTTTGTTATAAAACGTAGAAATATTTTATCTTCTATCTGATACATTTTATACCAATTTTGAGATTTTTGCTTTTGCCAGGATTTAATAAATCCATCTTCTTTGCTACTTACTTTGCTTATTTCTCTGTTTATAGCCATTCATTCTTTTTAGGCAATTTAGATGATAGTTTCCTACGTTCTATACAGAGTTGTTGAAACTAAACCGGCAACTCTACGTATTTGGAGAGACATTTTTGAGACTATTAAATTCCATTTAGCCCTTTTTGAAAAATTTTACAAATGAAAACATTTTATGAACTGCTGGCATTTATCGTAATTCGCAATTAATTCGTTACAAATAGTCAAGAAAACTACGAATCTATTGTCTGAAATAACAAATTAAAACAACATCGAATTTCACTCTGTTTATAAACTAATAAATGGATACTTAATCTATACCACCACAAACAGAAGACCTAATTTTTACATCCAAGCGTTCCTAAAAAATCACATTCGGGATTGTATTAAAATTATTAGAGATAGTTCAATTTAAAAACAAATAATTACTAGTGATAGTATTTATATTTAGTCCAGTTGTTTTAAGATGGCTTTCACAAGAAAATTTCAAATTGGGATTACTGCAAAACACACAAGTAAGTACCATTAATGCTAAAAGGTTGTTTATCTATCAGGAGAGAATTCCCCTTTTTATTTTACTTTTTAGTATTTCCGAAATTGCGTAATAAATAATTTCAAATTATCTATAAGTTGAATAGCTAATAATTGTTTTCCAATTTTTGAAACTTTAACAGATGGTACAAAAACGTATTCCAAAAGGATATTATGTGTTTTCATTTTTTCAATAAAGCTTTTAGTTTAAAAATAATGAAGAGAAACAACGAACTAATTATCTAAAATAAGCCGTATTTTCTCTTAATAACTAAGTCTTTACCATTTTTCGATAATTTTTATTTTCACAAAAAGCATTGGAAAAGTGGGTAATAAAGATGTTTGAAAACGTGCACAACAAAATTTAATTTAAGAAATCAGAATGAAGTTCTTATCAATACACATTGCAATGATCTGTACTATGAGTAGGACTGAAATAAGTCTACATGATGGTATCTCAGAACTAGTATAAAACATGTGACAATACATATTGCAAATTAAAAGCTCTCAATAAGTTTTCCAACAATTTTCCAAATTCAATTGTGCTCAAATTAAGCAATTAAGCCAAACAATGGACATAAACATAAGAAATACACAAATCATAATATTTACGTAAGCATAACATTAACATAAGGAGGGAGTATGGTCACAATGTGGATAAGTTTTGTGTATAAAACATTGTAATGCGCATGCATAACGATTTTTCAAAAATAAACTAAAAGTATAAAATAAAACCTTAACTAATAATTTAACTACAGTTTCTGATATTTCCTTGCAAACATTTTGCTTTCTAATTATCTTTATAGCCTAGATCGTTCTTATCATAAAGACAAGGATGAGATTTGACCAATTCAACGAGTAAGTATGTATAAAGTAATAATAAAATTAACAACTATTATTCTGTCAAAAATGCAATTTATTTCAGGTTATAAATTCGGTAGCGAATAAAACGTTCATGCTCTTTATATTGAAATCGCCGTATAATTATGTAAAGTTAAAATATTTCAAGCTTCTTACGTTGCTCTTATGTTCGGAATTAGCATTTTGTAACCATAACATAAGAATTGTGTTATTGCGATTCATTATACGCATTGCCATTTATTTAACTGTATGTTTTTTTATGTAATATTTATGCTTATGTCCATTGTGTTTCCAGACTTAGTAATTCAAATATGCAAAGGTATTTTCTGATATTCGTAGCTTAATGAATAATAACTCGAGACATGGATTTTTAATTTTGTTTGCTTACTTATCAATATATCCATGCAACACGAGCCAAGTCTAAAGCTGCAATGAAAACCAGAAATAATAGAACGGATTTTTAAGCTTGAACTATTCGGTAATTTTGCAAACATAGACAGAAACGAGATTCATACAGCTACAATATATCTCTGCATAAAGAAGATGAGGCCAAACTAAATTTGCATGGTATGCAAGAAATTTTTGGCCAATCCGCTCCATCGCATGCAACGGTAAAAAAGGAGCATGCGAAATTCAAACGTGGAAGATTTTCCACGATCTGGACGTCCAATAACTATCACATTAGATTGCGTGAAGAGATTAAGAATAATTGCAGAGAAAAACTACGGAAATGTGTATTGTTGTTAGAAGATAACGCGACACTACATAAAACCAATTTTGCAATGTTTGCTGCGGCTAAATGCGGTTTTGAATTTCTTCCATGTCCAACATTCTTGTTTCCAAAACTTTAATCAACCTATGCTAGTAGACATTATGACTCAAATAATGAAGTCATAGAAGCTGTTATCACGTTTTTTGTAGAGGACACGGAAGATATTTTACGTGGTTTGCCAAAGTTTGAGAAGCGTTGGACGAAATGTATTCTTTTAGGCAATTAGGTGAAAAAATAAAAATATCTTTACAGTTGTAATTTGTTTCCCGATTACTTAAGCTGCGAAATTCAAACAGCACCCTCGCATTTATTATAAAAATATTCTAAATCGGATATTTATTTAATTTATAAATATCTTCGTATACATAGCTCTCCTGGAATTTAATATAATTTATCTCTCATTGATCGAGGTAAAAGCTTATTTCCAAAATTTTCGTGCGGAGGAGTTACAAAATACTAAAGCTTACATTATAACGTTATATAAACAAAATTACACGATTCTTAAACCGTTTTTAGGTTTCAATTTTTATTGCAGTTCTTATTGTACGTAAAAAACAAATAAATCATATACACTCACTTTGTGCTATTTTTAATGAATTTTGAAAACAGCTTTATCTTGACAAAAACGCAAATTTTTATTTATTTATAATACACTTCATTTATTACGGGTATTATACTCTAGTTTGCTCCAGAAAACAGTATGCTATGATATTTACTAAAAATGAAAGTATATATATATCGACTTTTCATTAAATTAAATAATTAATGGTCATGGTGCACATGGTACGCTGCACAGTACGCAATTCATACTCACATAGTCCAATAGATTTAAAACGATATTAAAATTGTATGTTTCACTTAAAGATTTAGTTATAGGGGCCCATTTGGCTGAGTTCAACCCACTTTTAACATTGTTTATCCGCTTCTGTTTATCTACATCTCCCTGAAATGTACTAATGTTTTCAAGTCTTTAGAATAAAATATAAAACAGAATGAATCCGCGTTCTTAACAAATGCCTTAGTAAATAAGGTGGCTTTTCAAGTAAGCTTCCTTCATTCAGTGTAACAAAGGATTAAATGAGATATTGATTCTTTAAACGTCTTCTAAAGTAAAAGGTAATTACATTACAGCCTTCTATGTACATGGCGTGCACAGTCTTCCCGTGCCTCTGAGCAATTATGTCTTTTTATATTTTATATTTAGATAATTATGAAAAACGAAAGCATTATATGATGTAATGTCTGAAGGGAAATGTTTTTTATCTGGTTTAGTTAGATACAATGTAGGTGTGCAATACTCTAAATATCTTTTATCTGGGTGATCTCATGAAATGGCAATAATCCTACACAGAGCATTTTTAATAAACCATGTTCATAGTTATCTGAAAGGAAACGTTCTGCATAATTAATAGTACCTTAGAACATAAACCCTTAACTACTGTACTAATTCACTTAATTTGGTATTCTAAAATTTAATATACTTAATAGAATTTGCTTTTCAAACCGAACATACTAACCTTGAAATATAGTTGTAAAATGTCTCTCCTTATCTATTTCATTGCAGGAAAGCAAAGGCAATATTTCTCTGAGGGTTTGTTAACAAGGGCTGATGATACCTCTAACATAAGTAAAATAAGCGGCAATGATTTCCCCGATTGAATCGTGATAAAATTGATCCAAACAGACGCTTCCACAATTTTATAGACGTGTACACCTGATCACACTTACAAGTAAGGGAATAGTAAAAGTAATGATATAAATTCCTTCAGTACATGCACCCAATCAGTACAAAAGCTTACTTTATATACATATTCTTATGTTATTGGTGTTTTTGTACAGGAATAATTTGAAGCTCTTCAATTACTCAGTTCTATATTAAGTGTAAAGTTCGCAGACACAGATTTGCAATTAAGATACCCTAGCCAACGAAATTAGAGTGCACTTCAATTTACTAAAATAGTTACACTTTGTAGAATAATACTTCGGCAGAATTGAAAGTTTCATGTAAATTAAGAGATAAAGTGTGAATTTTCTGATAGAATACGCATCCAATATAATGTATTAGATGTATTACATGTGCCATTTCTCAATTCATAAAATAGTCTGCAAATATTTACTTTAGAATGTTGGTTCTCACTTTAAATTCAATTATTACACCTTATTTAGCATAAATACTTTACTTCTTACCTGCTAAAAACGTTTAAAACTGAAAAAAGTAATTGCATTTACTGTTTTAATATTTTGATGACACTTGTCAGTAAAGCACCGATGGCTAATATGTGGCCTCCAATACTAACTATAATTAATAAACATATTGAGGTGAAAATTATCATTTAACATTGCATAGAAAATATGCTATGCAAACATGGAATATGTGGCCTGCATTACCCATACATCCGTTTAAGTAATTTTATTTCTTTAATACATTAGAAGGGAATGGATAACGATTAACTTGTATCTTTTGCTACTACTTAGATCACTAATAGCATATGTAAAATAGAAAAAATACAACTGTTAATTCATTTATTTGCAGTAATAATGTCCCCTAATTTCTAAATACATGTAGCTTTCACTGCACGTATACATTTCACACAAATATAAGTGAAACGCAGGATTTATTTCTAGTTGTTTTGATAGTACTAATTTCAGTTTGTTATATTGTAAATTTATAGTGTTGTTATTGTTTAATTAATGTGTTTAAAAGAATGTTTGTTGTTTCAATCGGATACATGTTTTCTTTACTTTGGTTTATTAATTTAATATATTTATTTTAGGGGGCGGAATATATGCAAACTGCATATATATGCATTTTTTGCATATTTTGTAAATTTTATAATGAAATGCATATTTTTCACAAATTATTATTTTAT
>JAHWXV010496253.1:0-12038 GCA_024586415.1 Phrixothrix hirtus | reverse complement strand
AAATTTTATGTTAAAAAATTAAAATGTTCAGGTTTTAGTTAATATATTCTGTAACAATAAAAGAAAAGATGCCAAATATATTTTTTTGCTTATTCTGCTTATTGTCGTGAACATTTTATTACAACATTTTAATTTCTTTTTAGTAATCGTAATGGTTGGTATCTTTTATGAAATATTTTGAAATTCTTTGTCCCTATATTGTAGGTGTATATAGACATAATCGTATTCATCTTACACTTAAGATGAATATGGTTATGTCCATATATACATTTACAATAAAATTAGAATAAAATAAAATTTCCTTTGGTTTATATATTATCTTAAATAATTTAGACAATTTCATTCGGATTTTGAACCAAGTTGTTGAAAACATTTATTTATCGATCCTATTTAACAATTCAATTCAAAACGCGAAGACAATTGTCCAACTTATTTAATATAGCCACAATGTTATTTCAGTGCGACGTATTCCATTTGAACGAATTTAAAAGCTTTTATCTTATACAGTTGGTAGTTTTTAGAGAATTTATATAACTTTAGACAGTACATTGGCCTACCTGCAATAGGTCTTACTCATAATAATTTGAAAAATACTAATATTTTTCACTTGAAAGTATGCTTATAATAAAATTATTTGGACAAGATTGTGTTCATTTACTTAATTTAATTATATTTCAGTTTACTGCAATATATTCATAAATTCATTAGAATCAACAATTCGTTTTTGATACTGTTGTTTTACTAAGTATTAGATATTTGGCATTTGTATGTTTTCATCTATATTTTTTCGAATAATACATTTAAAGTTGCAATAATTAATTGAAATTACAATTCTAAAAAAAAATTTAGGATATTTAAACTAATACGGCATTTAAGTATAGAGAATGCTTAATGAATCTTAAAAGGGCAATGCTTTGCATTGATTTTTTGGCGTTACATACAGGATGTGCTATTTGGAAAAAAAACTTTAAGTTGCAATTTCAACACCCCCTACATACAAAGAAGCACCTTTATGAAACTAAAAAGATGTCTTGCAGTTCACAACGATGCTTCTTTTTCTAATCATGAATAATGAGGTACAAGGCGATAAAGTAAAGATTATTCGTCACAAAAATGGCCATAACCTTTAAAGTACCTAGTACAAAAAAAAAGTTATATTTAATAGATATCAAAAATGTAATGATATAGAGAAAACCCCATTTTAAAAAATGCAAGTTTGATTTGGCATAAGTTTATGAATCATTCTGTAAAATTTAAAATAATTTTAAGTTATGGCCTATCCTAGTGATATCGATTTTCTTTTCTACATGATTTCACGAGCATAGAACTCCAGCGAATTAAAGAATCAACAACACTTAATAGCATAGGTAAAAATTCATATGTATTCTACCAGATTTGATTAATTTTATGCACGTCATTAAAATTTCAATTGCTCTAGAAATATATAGCAAATAATCAGTTACCCTTTATTTAGATATATAAATCTGTAGTATAAATACATTCACACCTATAGTATCAGACGACTAAGAATTTTACCTATATACCTAAATATTATGCGCAAAATAAGACGCAAATTGTATAAAAAATTTTAAATATTTATTGTTTTATCATTAAGAGCACAAATAAATATTTTGGTTCCTTTTCAGCTTTTTAAAATCATTTTAATGAACCAAAAGCCACATTAAATAACTGTAAAAGTACTACATGTTGGCATTAAGAAAATAAACGTAAGTCCCGTCCCTTAGAGTGACGATAGTCAACCGTTTTTCTTTAAATGATACCTTATAGACTTTTTGACTGATTGTTCTAGAGATTACTCTATTGATTGCAAAAATATATAACATAATCCACTTTCGCCCTAGTCTATGAGAGAAAAACACCTTTTTGTCTAATAAAAACTCGTGCAGGTTTAATTTGAGAATTGGTTTTAAGGACTAACAACAAAATAAAAAAAATATTTACGAGTTACAAATACTGCTCAAACTGTGTGCCGTCATTTGTAGCGCATAATCGGCATCTTCTTACTACACCTTTTGTTGCATTTAATAAAATATTCGCCGGAATTTCAAGACAGGCATCCAAAATGCATTTCCTTAGCATATCAATTATGTCCGTATTTATTAAGTATACGCTGTCTTTTAAGTAGCACCATAAAAAGACTTGAAGGTCGATTGTCCGGGTAGGTTATGCAATTGATCCACAAGTATCCAACCTACCCACACTAAATTGATCATTTAGATAACTATGTTTACACTGGCATTGTGAGGCGCAGCTCTGTCTTGCTATAAGTATATTTCATCTAATTCAGCTAAGGCCCCTCACCCAAAAGCACTTGTTAATTATGAGAAATAATTGCATGGAATTTTTCTACATTTAAAGTTCCTTCTATCAAAAAGGGTGCTGTTAAGCTATCACTCACAATACCACACCAGACACTTATTATAAAACTATTTTGAAAATCTGGCCCCATAACTATTCTGGAATTTTCTCTACTCCAACAGTGATGTATATTTCTGTTAAAAATGCCATTATTACTGAAAGTGCATTCGTTGGACCATATTATTTTCGCGTAAATCATAGGATCTTCTTCTAATTTGGCCTAAACACCAACTACAAAATTTCAATCCTCGTTTCCTATTATTTTCTCGGATAACGTGAATTTTATGGGTAACATAGGATTTAAATGTAATTTTTTAAAATTGGATGAACTGTACTGTTCGATGTTCTCAAACTTTACACGAATTCACGCGTCGAAGTGTAAGAATTCGCCACCACATGTAAAAGAACATCCCATTCCAGATTTTCGTCCTGATATTCACGTTAAGTTGCTTTCTGATTTTTAAAAGACCCGTATTTTTGTAGGTTAGCTTCCAACTTTATAAACTTTTGGAAGATAGAATCTACTCTACCTGGAAAATATTCACGATAAGTTCGTACTTCTGTTTGACTATTTTTGCTACATTCGAAGTAAATTTGCAATTAATCCGTTAATTCTCCGTAATCTTCTTTGACACTTAATAAGTAAACCACCCAATACCCATTGACAACCAAATTGCTTCCCTATGTATGGTTTTCCACGTTATACGACCTGTTTGAGTTTTTATTAGAAAAAAATCCATTTTTTTACGTTAAAACGTAATTCTAGTTTAAATTGTTACAGATGTTATGCTTATATTTATTTTATTAACATTTCGTATTGTTGTAATAAATAATTTCCGTACTCATGATATAATTTAGTTTAATTAAATTAAGATTCTGCTTTCACTGTAAAGCCTTCTTTAATAATTAATTGGTAAATAAATATTACATTTGCATCTCATGAATAATTAATAATCTACTAAACAATTTTTCTGCACATAATTTGACGGCGTACTTTCCTTTTTGGTTCGTCAAAGACAGGAGTCAGAAATTTTTAATTTAATAGTAATTGAACACAAATTCTCTTTATAATATTCTTAGCCTATTAAATTAAATAGGCACTTTATTAAAAGAAAATGGAACATATATAAGATGTGTTTATTTATACAAAACTAAGAATACAATTCCTATAATAAAAACATTACAGGGTTTTAGAAACAATGTCGATCAACAATTTGTTTCTTTTAATAAATCCCCAAAAAATAAGGTAAACTAATAAGCTTATAAATATTGTAAAATAGCATGTATCAACGAAATCAAATGAATACAATGAACGTGAATTCGTTGTTGCACATCAAAGCAAAGTCTTGTTAATAAGTAAAATGTCCAATTATTAAAAAGAATTAATATTTATATTTGTAATGTAGGTTAAATAAAATTATTCACGCCTGTCGTTGTAACGTTTATAATTTTACTCTATAACCTAGATTACTTGTTTATATTTTTTTGTGATTTATAATAATTAAAACTGTGTGAGTATGGGTCAAATACTAAAGTGAAACTAGTCACACTTCTATATTTAAAAAACAGACGAGCGGAAGTGCACTTTTTTGTAAAAACTGGATATAATTCGTTTACCACCTGTATTGTTATATCTTCGAGGGGGACTATTTATATTGTGTAAAATTTTTAAACCTAACCTTATTTGGAACATTTTGAATAATTACTACAAAATTGTGCCTCAGTGTAAAAATGGAATTAACTCGTGAAAATTTTCGGGCGATGATTTATGACAACCTTCGACGTGGATTATCTAGACAAAAGTGCATCGATCAACCTACTTTTACTATTGGCGATGAAGACCCATCCTTTGCCACTGTGAAACACTGGTATATCGAGTTTAATCGTGGCCGCCGTTCGCTCACCGACGAAAGCCGTGAAGGTCGTTCAAAATCAGTTGCTACGCCAGAAAACATTGATGCTGTGAAAAAACTGATAATGCAAGATCGTCATGTGGCATACTGTAAGATTGAGGCAACCTTATGCATTAGTTCGACAGCATATCTAAAATATTGCATGGACATTTAGCCGTGAAAAAGCTTTGTTCTCGTTGGATCCCACATAATTTGAAAAAATCTCAAGAAGATGTCCGTGTCTATTGGTGCAAGCAAATACTTACGAAATACAATGGTGGTGCTTCAAAAGACGTATATAATATCGTAACAGGTGACGAATCGTGGATATATGCATATGAGCCGGAACGTAAATAGCAGTCGACTGTATGGGTGTTTCAAGACGAACCAAAAATGTTTTGACAACTGGTTCGCGAAAGAATTCAAAAGTGTGTAGATCATAAGGGAGAATATCTTGAAGAACAATAAATCAATTTTCAATGATAAATTACTGTTTCTTCATTATTAGGCCCACAATATAAATAGTGCCCCTCGTATTAATACAACAAATTGGAAGTCACAAACTGTAAAAATACTCAAAATGAGTAATGTTATGTTCGCCCAATAAATAGCTTTAAACAGAAAGAAATACTTGTTTAAGCTCTTCTATAATATTGTGAAAAATGGACTTCCGCCAAGCTGACTCTTAGCTATAGAATTTGTTTCCCACCAATATAACTTACTTAACCTTATAACAACAAATATAACACAAGCTCATATCATTATGATTAAATACGAATTATCAAACCTTAGAAATAAATATAAATCGATTGCTGATAAATAATAGTCTTACTTCGCATAACACACTGCCCCGAAAAGTCTGACCTGTTCCTTTAACTTTTGAGAAATTATGCCGTAATTCCTGGTTTTCTTCCTTTTATAGGCTATCTGAAAACTTGAAATACATTTTGTCACCATACAAGGACAGTGCTAAATTACATATTTTTCAAATTATGAGACCTGGTGCGGAAAACTTTAATAGATGACCTTTGCGTGTTAAATTTAAACGAAGCGAGCTAAAAATGTTGTTGCAGGTTTAAATTTGGGCCCTACAAACTTAGTCATTTTTATTGCCTAAAGTTGATGTACCTATATAACTATTTTGTTTGTTTGTTTTTGTCGCTGATGGTTCGGGATCCGGAATTTCCCTTGGCCCTCTTGGACTAGAACTGTTATATAGCCATTTCGCCATGCCTACTAGCATTTTTCCGAATCTGGAGAAGTTCCGCGGCCAGTAGGAATTTTTAACGTGCCAAACATCACGTTAACACGGGACCTACGATTTTACTTCCTTATCCGAAAAGAAGACATGTTTTTTAAATTTTTCTCCGCTGAAAAATATACCGAGCTCAATCGGTTTTGAACCCGCGTCCCTTGGGTGCAGAGGCAAACATGCTAACCACTACACCAGTTGGTGCCAGCTTGATTACGACTTAATTTGACCTTGTTTGACATGCCGTTTTTCATAGACATACATATTTTACGGTATTTTTTATTGTAATAAACGTTGTTTACAGAAGTAGTTAAAATAATGTTTATAAAACAGATTATTTAAAAAATATAACCTTTAAGTTAATGCTATCTAGCAGTAATTGCATGATACGCCACTGAACCCTGAAAATGAGCGTTACCAACCTTAAAAAAATGTATGGTTGGCGCCAAATTCAATTAGGCGAGAACCTATTTGACTCAGCAGGTACAAACCTATACACTTTTATCTCTTCTAAAAAGTTACATACTTCAAAATGGTAATCAAAAATTACAATATGCTAAATGAAATTTGGCACCGTTTCCTTTTTGTAAAAGGAGTTAATACTTTATTCAATTTTCCTGTATCATTTTATAAGGCAATGAAAATAATAATCACTATTCAATATATTATTAGAACCTTTCAACACGTTGTAATGCGATCATCTGCAAGTAAATGTTACGTAGCCTGATTTATTTAAAAGCTATATTGTCTTTATTATTCTATTTTTTTCGCAAAATCAATAGGTTTTGAAAATACGTTACCATGTAAAGGATAGTATTAAATAGGTTGCTTTTCGAGTTACGAAGTCGAATTTTAAAATACTCGTATATCTTAAAAACTTTTGATATTACAAAAAATAAAAAAAACAAAAGCCTTCTAAAGGAATAAGATTTTCAGATGTTCAGATGTTGCAGATATTTTTGAATAATCTCGTTGCGCCCGTTTAAAAAGATATATCAAAATAGTAAAAGTAAAAAGTACTGCACGTTTTGAAAGTGAGAAATTTTGATAAAATTTCATTTTTTGAGTTTGCTCAAAATATGGGAAAACATCGCCCCGCAGTCTTTGGACTGGGGTAACTCATCTCTTAAAGTTTTTCGCACTTTAATAGAATCAGGAGAAGATTTCATGTTAAAAAATATAATGATAATGAGGGAAAAAAGTACTTCATGGATAGCTGTTGTCTCTTAAGTTTAAGCATATAATTTATTTGAATATGTCAGAGCTTAATGAATTTTAAAGATTCAAGATGGCAATTGAATCACAATTCTCGAATATTGAAAATTTCATTTTTTTTATATTAACATCATTTCTTGGGTATGATGCTATTCCTATGTAAATGGTCAATGATGTCTCTTGTTATGCTTTCAACTAAATCAATATGTATTTCATCTACTCTTTGTTAAATATCATTTACATAATACATATTTATTCGCAGTAATATAAAATGATGTATAATCATAATTAATAGTTGATGTACTTGTGCTTTGTATACATATGAGTTTGTAATTCTTGTTTATAGTAAAATTTTAAAGGGCAATGGATACATCTAAATTGTTTTTCTTTTCCACATTCTATTTTTTGATGTCTCCTCAAATTTCTTAGTAAGGTATACGATTTAGGGCAGTTATCACACTTAAAAGGCCTTTCCTTCCAGGTTCTTCTTTGCGGAACAAATCCTAAAACAAAACTATAGTTTAGAAAAATAGTTGTTATTATCAAACATTGTTTTAATACGAATTACGTATCAGATTTTTATAGAATTGGTATTTAAAGGGTTAAATAAAATGCATTATTGCAATACGTTTATTTCGGCATGTCTGAAACACTGTTTAAGAGTAAAAAAATTTTGTTTCTATAACTAGCCAAAAAATATAAAATATTAAATTAGCGTTATTGAAAATATTTAAAATTGTATCGTTTTATGTGTTTGACAGTTAATTACATATTTAAAAGTAAACCTTTGGTTATCTTTATTTTACACAATATCATTTCTACATCCAAAACCATAGATATATGCACATTTTATGGATAGCTACCCATTATCAGTTTTAAGTGCATATTATTCACTTACTATATTTAACTTATCCCGTTTCCGATTTATATGCACTGATGCCACACTTAACTGGAATTGGTTTTGTAAAACCGCAATTGTCAGGCGATTAGTGTTGCAATTCTTTGATGCTAAGTCAAACACTACCACAGAGTAAACATTGTTATTTTGATGGCATATACCCTAATTAATGTTTCATATTCGTTTTCAGAAGATAAGGAATAATTATAATAATTTTTTAATATTTTAGTACTATTTTATAGGTACCTAACCATAGTATAAATGGAACCAAACTAAATAAATCGCCAATACCATAACCTCCACTTTCGAACTTCTTTTTACGACAATAGTACCAAACCAGAATGAGCCATTACACCTCGTGCTGTAGAACTTGCTCTGGTGTTGTGGAGGTCTGAACATTATCGTAAGTCGAACAGAAACTTTGGTGTAGTGTAGTATTGAAATTATAAATCGAGTACCTAAAATGCACTTATATCATTTTAGTGTAGGTTAGTGTATATAAATTGGAATCACCTAGATCTACTACAGTCGCTGCAAGCGTTTTACAGTTAAAACTGGTAATGGACTTCTGCAGCCGTAGAAGGATTAACTAAAGAAAAGGCGCTTAAATTCAAGTACTTCATTTTATTAAACTTTGTCCTCCGTAGCTATTAAATCCGTCTGTAATATTTATCAATGTTTTCAGTTTTTTAAATTGTTAAAATAGAATATTACAACTACCATTAAATAAAATTTAAAATATAGTTGAAAGAATTAATAAAATGAGTTTACTCATTTTAGCGTTTAGATAAAGTGTGAAAGATCAGCTAAATACAAAATAGAATAAAAGAAGAAACAGTTATTTGAAAAATACAATTTAATTTAGAAATATGTTAAATAACTATAAATAATCTAAATTTATTAAACATTAACGGTATAATAACTGTAATAACTAACATGATCATTCAGTAAATGCTGTTTAAGATGAATTTTGTTTTTGAATCGAGCATTACAATTAGCAATTTTACATGTAAGCTCAGATGTTTCTTTACATTGTCTTCTATGTCTTGAGAGGGAAGGCTGATGTTTGTAAACAAGCAAGCAGTTGCTACATGTAAATACTTTATTAATTTTCGCTGAAACAATTTAAGTATGTAAAAATGTAATTCCGTATCAATTAACAAATAACAATTAAAAATTAAAAACTTAATAAGTAACGGTATATGTTTAAATGCAATAATAAAACAGATTTAGATCAAGTTTTATAAAGGTTACGTTTATTTGTAAAATAACCGATAAGCAACATAATACCCGCCAACGTGTAATATTATTATTTATTTTATAAGATTATGTGTGTCTACATTTAAAACAATGATTTAAAAACATTTCTGTAAACAGATCATGGACGAATAAATCTTAAATTTATACTGTAGATTTGTCAATTAAACAATAATTTGTTTGTTTGTCATGCTATTAATTAAGACAGATATTTTTTTAAAGACTTCTCAGCACTGAAATTTTTGAATCATGGTATATTTGAAAAAATTACTTTCCTACTGATGAAATGCAATACTTTTATATTTAGTTTTCTTGGTATTAAAAATGCAGCATTAGAAATGTTGAACTTTACAGAAATAATATTGTTTTTAAAGCTATACTACATACACTAGCTCTTTCTATACATCTACTTAACATTGCTCATTACACAAAACTGTACAAACACTAATTAGGCAAAAGTAACAAAATATTCTAAGGATCACAGGTACCATAAATGTAATAATCAAATTTAGGGCAAGTTTATTTCATAATATACAATCCAATAAAATTGTTGGGTATTTATTATCAATAGCAGTTTCAAAGATATTTTAAAAACGAATTTTTGAAGCTTTACTTACATCATAATAAATGAAATCTGTAAAGAGTTCTCTTTAGTAGGGTTTTAGTTTAATTATCTGTAAGCAATATTTAAAAGAATGTCTTTCAGGCGCAAGATAATTAATTTGAGTTTCTTCAAGTGATTTCCATAAAGGATTCATTTATTCCGATGTACGGTATAGATAGGTAGGTTTCTATTTTTCAAATTGTCAGTATTATAAATAATTAACAGCTGTATGTTGGGTTGTATATCGTACGATAGATTTGCGTTAAGCAATAGCTAAAATATACATAGAGAATAAACGAGCTCCGTTCTAGGCCAAACCTATATGTACTTTTTTGTGGGCTTAAAATAAGTATTTCAATCATATGATGAAGGTACATCTCAGATTAGATGGCTTTGTTTATCTACTATAGATTTACAAAAAGGTTTAACTGTATTTTCTTAAATTTGAGAATAATTCTTAAATGAAATTAATCCTATTTACTAAGCCGAATCCTGTAAAGAACTGGAAACCAAAATAAACACTACAATGGAAAATATTCAGAATTGGAGCTTGGCGATTAAACTCAAAATATCGTCAGAAAGAACAACTTACACCCTGGTGAAGAGGATCGACCAACAGAGGAACCCAGCCATTAAGCTGGACAACCAAATAATCTTCCAAGCCAAAAGCACCAAGTTACGAGAAGTGATAATCGACAAAAAATGTAACTTAGAAAGCATGTCAACAACAACCAGTATGATTCAAAACAAAGCCCGAATACCATAAAAAGATTTTAAAATCACTCTATATTGTGCTAAATTATACCTTAACGACGTCCTTATGACTATTATCACATACGTTGCCAGTACTTAAAATAAACATTTTAAACTAGGCCCTATAATAAAGAGGAGTCTGTTCAAACAACGTCAACAGTACCCCTTTTAGTGATTCTTGGAATTGTTCATGCAAATTTACAGTTAAAGAAAGCAGCCGCAAAATACTTGCTTAAAAAAGGCGAACTAGAAAAAGTCCACGAGATGCTAGACAAACAAGTGACGGGAAAATTCGACATAACAAATAACATCATAAATCAATGACAACAGTGAAACAAATCCACTCCAGGGAGAAGGATGTACTCCTTAATATCAGATGTCAGATTCGCAAACGTAATAAATAGTTCATTCCCTCTAGATGCATGACCCACTTCCTGACCAAGCCTGGTACTTACCCCATATACCTATACACCTACGTAATTTTTGACTGACATAACTAATGACCAGCTACATTTACTAAGAATCAAACTACAAAACAAAACGACATTACAGATCTTACAAGACGAACAAAGACTTTTATATTAAATAAATTGACGGAGCGAGCTTCTATCCTAACAAAGACCTTTACCCTTTAAGTCAAACACAAAAGACTTGAAACATTACATTTAACATATCAATATTTTTATTTAGACAAACTTTAATTTTTTACAATTCTAAATATATCATAAATACATCGATGCATTGATTTGACACAGATCCTTAATAAAACTGCTAACAGGAGCCAGGCATTATGCAAATTTTAATTTTGCAACTGTGCTGCTCCAGCAATTAACATCAACATAAATTACATAACATCATATAAATACAAAAAATACACACTATACTTTTTCAACGCCTAAGACAATATATATGACACAAAAAGAACTAACAGTAGACCAAATTACGTAATATAAAACAGTTGCAGTTACAAATCTGTACACTAATACACATATGACAACACTATTTTATATACATTAAAATACATTGCAATAAAACATAAACAATTTTCAAATACATTTCCTAGACTTTCACACAATCTTGACATAGATAACTGTTAGCCACAATAACAATTAAGCAAATATACAAAAAATTATAAATGAAATTCAAAACTAATGTAAACACAAATCCAGTTAACAGATATAATTACTCTATTATTACACACAACAAATCTCATTGACAAGCACCATTAAATAAAAAATGCCATGACGGCAAATAAGGGGCTGAATCCAACTAAAAGACAACATCAACAATCATCTTTGACAGCTTATACAACAACTCATCAATGAAGCAAGTGAAATTAGTGCTCTAGTTTTACCTTCTACTTCAATTCTCAAGTCCTAGTGATTAAAAACAACTTCTATTTTCCTCCCTAGTGAAAGTAAAAGTAATACATTATAGTTCACTTGTACTTTTTCCTATTTATAGTGCTTTTTTGGTATAGCATGAACTTTCCAGTACCATTCAAGTAACCGGAGAACTCTGTTAGTTAGTAATTAATTCTTTTCTATTTCATAACGAATAAATAAAAATCTTTAATTAATAATTATTTACAGCAACTAACAACTTATTTGGACCTAACAGTTAAGTATAAATCTCAAGGATCATTTAACAAACACGGACCGCACATAAATGTAGCAGATTAAGATAACATTATAACTGTAGGGCTGTAGGTTGCCCTTTTTATTTTCTCTGATTAAATATAGTGCATTAATAAACAACTTTAATAATTTAGAATTTAATTTTACAACA
>JAHWXV010496250.1:0-17466 GCA_024586415.1 Phrixothrix hirtus | reverse complement strand
AAATAAATTGATTTTCTTCTAACGAATAAACCATCTTATTTATAATTTACGGCACAAACTTATTTTTATAAGTAAAAAAGACCTTTTAAGCAATAATAATAAAACCAATAAAAATCTACTAACGCACAAAAATGTCAAACAATTGTCAATGTACTAACGGAGCTAATATCAGACTGGATGGAAGTTTTGGTAACAGAAGAGGAAACAAGTATCGCTCGGACAACCATTGTTGCCTTCACTGTATTATTAAAATAATAGGTATTGGCGATTCATTTTCAAACCAGTTTATTCAAAAACGGCGTTGCCAATTTTTGTGTAATTTTTGTAGCTTATCAATAAATCATTTATTATTATAATTGAGAAGTTTTGTTTTGTTACCTTAAGTCATTTCGTAAATGTTATAAAGTTTTTACAAAAAAAGTGCAATAATTTGGCGTATTCTCAGAAGGCTTATCTTAAAAAGTTTATAACTTTGTTATTCGTGAAAAAATTTAACGAAATTGGAACAGTATATAGCACAAACATTGAAAAAGAGACGGTGTGTATTACGGTTTAGGAAGAACTTCTAGTTTCTTTATTTTTTACAAAAAAGTAAATTCTCCGCAATCCGTTATTTATGATAGAAACTGAAAATTTCCTTTTTTGTAAGATGGATTAACATTATTTGAACAACAAAAGTTAATTGGCTTTAACAAATTATTAAAAATTGACTTATAATTGAAAGTGAAAGATTTTGAAAAAGATGCAAATAGCTGCTGTTGATGTATTAATTAGTAGCTATCCGCATTGAAGGTCATTCTGAGATAAGCAGCAAAATGCTCCTGTTATCAGAAATTATTCTTTGCGTAATAATGTAAACATATTTTGATGGATTCAATAATACCAACCGATTTTGCTGATAAATAATTTTCAAATTAAAAGATGTTGATAAAGAAAATCTACACAAGGACCTTGTGATAGCGATTTAAGTTTGTTTTTAAAAGAAATTCAATTTTAAGCAAAAGAGAATAATGATACACGGTATATTGTAAAGTAAAAGTGTTACCTTTTCTAAAATTTAAATAAAATGTCTCAAGACATGTCCGCACAATTTAAAAAATTCTATTGAAAATTAAAGAGTATTTGCAAATGGAGAAAAGACTTCGTAAAAATAATATTAATCTTCAACAAGCAAGAAAGCGAACAGCAGACTGTTTGGAAATTAGCACACGCGGTGTTGAAAGGATTTCACATGAACAAAGGGTTTCTGGTACTGTTACAGCCACTAAACCCAGAAGTGGTAGGCCTAAGATAGAACTTGACGCTTTCATGATAGGCATTATAAGAAGACAGATATTCCTTTATTTATGGAAAAACAACTTCCAACTATAAAGGAATTGAATCACAGGATGAAAGCAGATAATCCTGACTTTCCTCAAGTTTGTACTTCTACGCTAAACAGATACGTAAAAGAAATGTACTTTTTCTATAAAAAAGTAGAAAGTAAACCGATACTTATTAAGAAGAATAGTATAGCTACACAACAAGCGGACTACTTATCCACTATCAAAAGATACAGAAACGCAGGTTGGAATACATTTTATACTGATGAAATATGGTGCAGCGCAAATCACTCTAAAAAATTTGGCTAGCTAGAAATTGTTTCAACAGAAATTTGTGATAGATTTGATATTTACAGGGGAACCATTCAATAAATAAATTGGTACAGAGGTGGAATCAAACGTCCGTCTGGGGCAGGACAAAGAGTTATTATTTTAGATATAGGTAATGATAATGGATTTTTACCAGGCTGTTTGAAATCCTTCATTGGTAAAAAAGGGTCAGACGAGTACCATGATGAAATAAATAAACGGTATTATGAAGAATGGTTCAGACATGTACTAACTGTGATTCCCGTGAAATCAGTAATTGTTCTTGATCAAGCTCCTTATCATACAATGTTAGATCCAGACTTCTGCAGTCCTACAATGTCATGGAGTAAAGTAAGCATAATAAAATTGTTAATAAACAGAAAAGTACCTTTGTCTGAAGGATTTATTAATTTTAACAACTTAACGAGGCCTATACTGATGGAACTCTCCTGAACATACGGCTTTCTAAAAAAATATTTGTTAGATAAAATTGTTAAAGATGTAAAAGAGAATAGTATGAAACTTGTGTGGCTTCTAGAGCCCACTGAGAATTTAATCCAGTAGAATTGGTTTGGGCGTATGTGGAAAATAAGCTAACGAAGTCAAACACGACTTTTAAAGTAAAAAATGTTTGGAACTTTGTCGATCAACCATGAAAAATTTACCAAAAGAGGTTTGGGCTAATTGTGTGTCATGCTATGAAAATTGAATAAAAGTATAGGGCGAAGGAAAATATCATTTATGTTTCCATAGAACCATCAATCATTAATGTGCAAGATGAGGACGATACTGATGAGGGAGATGGTGAAAGTACTCACACTGAAATCAATGAAGACGATGAAGAAAATACTTGTATGTAACTGCTATCGAAATATAAGACTTATTATTTATTAACCTTCCGTGGGCTGGGCTACGGTTTGACAATGTTACAATTAAATATAAATAATACTTATTGTTTATATTACAGTCTTAATAAAGAAGCGAACCGAAGTATTGTACTTTTTACTGTAGTTTTTAAGACGCATTGCTATAAATTGTAAATACGCATACATACGTTATAAATAAATTTTTGATATACCTTGTATGTATAAATAGTTAGAAATAAATAATTACGTGCAGGTATAGTTTCTTAACAATTTTATTATTCAGCTGCTTCTAAGTAATAGCAGTCTTTGAACCATTGAAACACATTATCCGCCCACAGTGTCGCTTTGGTTTACGCTCCCGTCTTCCACTCGCGGAATGTTTCCCTAGCGCTCTTTCGCATATACCTTTTTATCTCGGCATGTCTTCGTAATTTTTCTTTTAAGTAGATCTTTCCTTCTTACGTGCTAATTTCTCTACCTGTATAATGAGCAGAAAGAATATTTTCAATATTTCTTCAAATGAGTGAAACGGTGTCGTTCGCAATTATTGATTGTAATTTCGTTATAAATAACTCGATAGCATTATAATTTATTAAAACTATATAACAATGTACAGTAAATTATATATCCAAGTATAAGCCGCTTTGGATGAATGATTTTTGTTAAATTAATTTTTGAAGTTTGACATTCTTAAAAGTATCAATGAAAAACACATTTTTTAGAACATACTTTACATTTACCAGCGAATGCAACTTTAGAAAATTTTGAAACTCAGCACAATTATACAAAACTTAGCTTTTATCAAAACAAGCTGGGTTTTATCTAACTCGGTATATTAATTTCAGAAATACAAGGTTTGAAAGTGAACCGGCAATACTTATTATTTGAATAGTAGTTTCAATAAATATTTTAAAATAAGGTCAGAATTCTGTGCTTTTGTACGATTACTATGTATAATTCTTTAAAAATTATAAATACATTTTTAAGAATATATTGTAACTCGCGAATTGTTTACCACCCAAAAATTCTTTCAATTCTCCAAGCAAATGGTAATTAGAAGGAGCTAAGTCCGGACTATATGATCAAAAATTTCCTATTCAAATCTTGTCACTAAATCACGTGTAGCGCCTGCAACATGTGGGTGTGCATTATCATGCAGAAGCATGATGCCGTGATTAGCCGTCCACGTCGCTGATTTTGTATGGCGTGTCGTAACTTAGAAAGAATTTCCCAGTAGCCTGTTGCATTTAAAGTCGTTTCACGTGGAATAAAGCCAATCAACAGTATGCCAAACCATGGCCAAAGGGCCGTGGCCATCACTTTGCATTCAAATGGGTGAGGCTTGATCTTTGTTGGTTTCGTTGGGGACTGAGGATGACTCCATTCACTTGACTGCCGTTACAATTGAATTAAGGAACCTATCGCCATTTTCTGAGTAGTGCAACAGAAATTCCAAAGCAGATCCCATTAGAATTTATTTGTGACGTCCCATTAAGATTTATGGCACCCAGCCTTTCTGAAACCTAAATTGTCAGGCACAATGCGATCAATAACAGCTCTTGAAATGTCAGGAAAACGAAGAGTCAGGTCGGAAATTGTTATGTGACGATCGTTTCTGATTTCATCATCGACGCGTTTCAACAAATCCGCGTTGATTATTGAGGGTCTCCCCGAACATTCTTCATGGTGCACATTTATTCCGCTATTTATAAACCTTTTATACAATTTCCGCCCATTTCCTCCATTCATTATTAATTATATTATTACCATACACCGCAACAAACTGCCTATGAATTTCAGCTGGCTTAACTTTTTGATGGTTTAAAAAACCTATCACTCCACGTATTTCACAATCGGCGGTAACATCGATTCTCTGATTCAATTTAAAGCGTAATAGCTCACACGTAAGTAAACGTACTACAATGCTACAACTGACAAACTACAGCGCAGTGTATATATTACTAGAGTCGCATTCATCCACACAGGTTTGCCAACTTCAAGGAGAGAAATTTTCCAGCGGTCTTTAATTTAGAGATAACCCTCGTATATTGAAGGAATCCTCACAAATAAATTGTTTTTCTCAGCGGTTTCGAGTGAAAGCAATTTACTGTTTATTTACAATAGTGTCTTCGGTTTTAGTCTTAGAAATAGCAGATTAATATTGAATTTCTGTATATTACTTTTTGAACTGTTTATCAGCTGTTGCCAGTTACCATTTGCGTGGCACTAAATTTATCTGCACGTTTGCAACCCAGCCACTGGTAACTGTGTTGACCGGAAAGATACTAATTCTTGTGAGCTTGATCTTTAAATAGGGATCTTGGGATGCGATAACAACAAAACTTGTTAAATGTCCTCTATATTCGCGTAGGTTCC
The DNA here is from genome assembly GCA_024586415.1 of Phrixothrix hirtus. NCBI lineage: Eukaryota > Metazoa > Arthropoda > Insecta > Coleoptera > Phengodidae > Phrixothrix > Phrixothrix hirtus. The sequence continues at coordinate 12,593 of JAHWXV010496250.1, read as the reverse complement.
TTGTGAAACCTATGTCTATTTCATTTTATTTAAAATGCGTTTCGGTTCGCACATTTCGTTCAATTCCCAATTTTTACAATTTCTTTTCGACTACTTGGCCATAACTGTTTAAATGATCATAAGCTTTAACTTTGGTGTTTTTCTACGCATCTAATGAAAGGATTTCCTGTTGTCATTTTACACTCGTAAAACTTACTGAATTTAAAATTTTATATTTATATTACTACTTCTAGGAAGATATTTTTTTACTAATTTAATTTTTGCTTAACTTAATATTACTTATGTGGATTTTACTCGTTCATTTATAATTAATATAATCATTAACCATGTTTTTCCAAAAATGAAGGTTTGACTCGTAACGTAAGGTTCAACAACGACGCGGAACTGTTATAATATTAATATTTTTAGTCCTTGGTTTAATTGAATGCGTAAATGTGTTGGTTTGCAAAATTATTTATACTACACTTTCATTTAATCAAACAGCATTATTAAAGGAAACATAAAATACATTTTGTGATCTTAAATAGTTATTAACCTGAAATAGGTTTACAAATCTTATTTTTTAGCAATAAATCAATTAGTTTCTGCTTTTGCATATATGAAGTTGGAAAATTGCGGGTCGTGTAAGTCCTATTAAGGACACAATTTATTATATAATAAATTGTGAATCATAAAGAGCACGTTTTAAATGAAATATTGAAGTAACTTTCTTGAATTAGGTAACTAATCTTGTAATTCTTTATGATAGTCGATAAAAATTAATATAACTTCGCAATTTAACATGATAAAGGCTACATTAGGTACAACGGCAAAACTTTTTCAAGTATCAAGCTTTTCTGAACAACGTTTAAGATAACGGCATATTTTCAATAAAAACTACATAATAATAGTTTTTAATAGATAATGTAAATAGTAACTAAAATAAAATTTGAATACGTACAATTGTTCATTCCTTTCGTAACTGTGCACTTAAATGGTAAATGTTTAATATTATATAACGTAAATGACAATGCTAATTAAACTTATCATTCTTTGAATGGAATCATTCATACGAACATTTCATAGTTTGAAAATTTTAGCTAAAAATGAGCGATAGCTATTCTAATTAATCAACGTCCATTATCTTTCCGATATAATGAACAAATTATACATTAAAATAATCGGATTAAATCACAAAGGATGCTGATATCTATATAAATGATAGAATTATCAATTATTTGATCAAAGGGCTAGGATGTACGTTTGATTTGTAATATAGTTTTATAGGTAAAGTAATAATAGAAAATTTATTCAAATAACCGAAATAATTATAGACATTTTATGCAAAAAAATTAAACGATACTGTTTTAGTAAGTAAAATGTCATTAATACTTAAAACAAAATTTTGCAAAATATGTTTGCATTAAAAATCTGGCATATTTTTGAAGTTTTGCTAATCCTGGTGTTACTCACTGTTAGTACACAAAACATACACATTACTCTTTCAATAAATGTACATTTGTACATTATTGTTTATTTTAGGTACATTAATCTAACAACCTTGTACGTGATATTGATACTATTATTATATAATATTATAAGTTTTAACTTATAATTTACCTGATACAATTTGCTTTAAACTTATTATTGTAATTCGAAATTAGTTTATTGTTCAAGAAAAAGATATAGGACTATTGGTAAATATTATAGAGTGCTCGCTTACAAATAAAACAATATTGAATTAATCTACTTCAAAAAGATTAAAATTGCTAAATTAGGGTTAATAAATACATTTTACACTTATCTCCATTTTTATGTAACTTTTAGAACGGAAATTGTTTTTGAAATATGTATTACATTATTGATTTCACCATTAAAACAAGAATATTAGTTCGTACCAACTAACATGTCTAACAATATATAAAATTGTACATATAAATATTTTTAGACACAAAAGAAGTAAATTAATTATTAATGGAAATTAACTCGTTGTAACAGCACTTTAGGCTAGGCTGTTGAAATGATAAAGAATGGCAGGTTTGCTAAACAAATTTAAAACTCCCAGGGAAAGCCCAACCATCTCAATAGAAAGTATATTAAAAATTTGCAAGAAAGGTTTTAACTAGTCTACCGATGACACCCCTAAGCTAAAGATTTAATACTAAATTTCCGTAAATCAACACGATTTATGCAAATTAAAGTGAGCAGCAACTGACAACCAAATTTAAACTTATTGGTTTGAATTCAAAATGCAAGTCACCATATTGGATAAACCAACTTTGGAAAGGCTATATAAATACTAAACAATTAAAAATTTCGTCTTTCCTGATCAACAAGAATCGATGGGCATCGCAATGTTACAGTGTTATTATTCTGTAACTAAGTTAATTAGTTAAAGGCTGGGTGATCAGTTAACTGTAAAAAATGGTTTTAAACGATGAACAATTTACATTTATCTACTTTGTTACACCCTGAACTTGGGGGACGTTAAGTCCGCCCTAAATTCAATAAATTAGTTTCCACGCGAAATAGCTTTTGAACTAAGCAATATGCGGAGATTCAATACATCAAAGAACTGCTACTACAATAATAAGGTTAGTTTTCAATTCAAATAAGTTAACTCAAATTAGAGATTGACACAAAACACAAAATTTAAAAGATATTCACTTAAATATTTTAGTAATTTTTATTTATTTAAATCTCAATAATGGTGTGTAGTTCTAGTATTCATTTAGAAATTCTTTTATTTAAAATCCAGATAAAAATGCAATTTAACACCTCTATATAGATAATGTAATTTAATTCTTTTGTATTAGCGTAAGTATACCTTTTAGTAACAAATATTTTATTTTCTGTAAATATATAAAGTTTTGTTCCGGTAAACTGATAACATCTAAACCGTAATTCAAATACTTTTAATATCATTTGATTAATTGAATTAATTCTTTTATTGCTTTTATAATTTTATTATTTTATTCTTTATGTAGCACATGCAAATGATACAATTTTTATTTCGCACTTAATAAGTAAATTCTAAACTGACATTTGTATTTGTTCCAGAAAAATAACAAGCTTGATTTTAACAATATTTATAGATTTAAAGTTTTAATCAGTTTTCAATGAAATATAAATAATGTTTATAATATACTGAAATAGAAAAATTAACAAAACATGAAACCACCGTAAGATTAGAACTATTAACCAGGAAGCCCAAATATGCGAATATTACATTGTTACACTAATTCTGCCATAAAAGTATCATGTTTAAGTCCGTTTGAAGCATAATCGTAACAATGCCTTATTATAGTTCATCCTATCCCTGACTAGGATCATAAATAATGTATATAAACTAAAAAAGGAACATACGATGTGTACACGTGTTTAGGCTTTGAGGTTGTAATAAACTTTTGACGTTTGCGTGTGCATAGATGAAATAATTGTGCGGAGATTCGGGTATCTTTGATAGACACCTTTTCAAATAATATTATCAAAAATAGTGCAACTGAATGAAATTATCGCTTTATAACTGTTGGATGTTTTAAACAGTATTCCATTTAAAACCTCATTTTAAGAATTAAATTTTTACAGATGACTTCCCTTATTTTCAGGAACGTTATAGTGAATTTATTTAACTTTTTGATCAGCCATACACTTTAACACAACCTTCTCATCGAAAATTTACCATACGTTTAAGAAATTATTTAAAAATTGTAGGAGCAGAATTCTTGTTTATTAATATTGTCAGATTTATCGAATGCTAGTTAAATGAGGCCGTATCTGACGTACAATTTAGTTTATATATAAAAAACTATAGATGGTCACTTTTGATTGAATTTAAATTTTCGATCAACAATTTTTTTGTAAGCTACAATATACCGAGCTTTACTACTTACTATTCAACTTTTTCAACAAGATTTTTAATGGTATAAATGCGTCAATGCGAATTCTAATATGAAAATACTTTATTTGAAGATGTATAAATTTAACTGAAATTCAATTTCATAGTTGCTTTCTAAGGTTTCTATCAGGCTAAGAAAATAAATTAACATTAATGGAAATGCAATGATTATTCATAAATCCCTAGCAATATAATAATGATAAGCTTTGAATATGATTACAAACATTAAAATGAATAGGCGATTTAAATATATCGATTTCCATGATATTCCCTTCAGCAACTTTGGAAATTGCACACATCTTACGTTACATACTTACCATTTGTTGAAAAAAGACAAAAATTCAACTAAAACTAAATATTTTATTTAGGGAAGAATATTGAGGGCAATGTTTCATTCTTTGATGCGGCATAGGATCAATAAGAGCTTTAGCTTATTTCGTTCTATTAATCTACAGGGTTAATAATAATAATAGAATTTATTAGCATGTTAATTATGCAACGGTGTTTATAATTGTCAAGTAAAAATAAAGTATTCGTTTAATTATTGAATACAACAAAATATCACATAAGGTGACAAAATATTACAATTTTAAACAATTTTAACAAAATATAAAACAAATAACACGATAGTATTATGTAACTATGAGAAAAAATTTTGCAATAGTATAAAGTGGATGCTTCAATAAAAAGTTCTTTATTACAATTTTAAATTGTTTAGAATCAAGAATTTTGACACAATTTGAGAGGTGGTTGTACAATTTAATTCCTAAGTAATTCAAACCAGTTCTAATGTGACTTAATCTTAGAAATGGAAGATATAGGTGATTTCTAGTTCATGTATTGTATTCGTGCACATTTGAATTTGTTAATTTTTGTTCTAGTACGTATGTATAATAGGGTATTATAAATGAAGGTGCAAGGTAAAGTTAAAATTTTTAATTTCACAAAAGATTTTTTACAGTCTCCATATATCCTAAATTATCAATTATACGGATCACCTTTCTTTGGATATAAAACACTCTACTAGCATAGCTAGAGTGACTCCAAATAGTAATTGGATAGGCTATTACGCTGTGCAAAAGTCCAAAATAAGCAGTTATAAGGGTTTTAAGGTTAAGGTTAAGGTTATTATAGAACTACTGGATAAATATAGGTGATGTGATGATATACGTTCTTTACACAACCATCATCTACAACACGCGGTAAACCAGAAGTTCGTTGCGTTCAGTGGGTTTAGTAATATCTATATATTGGGGTGATAGTATTTGTCTGTGATTTTTTTGTTAGATTTTCAGTAGTAGATATGTATTCACCAATGCTGAAACACCCTGTTTCTTCCATTTTCGTTTTTTTAAGTACTAATTTAGTACTAAACTCCTCCCACTACTCCTATTATGTTCCTACTTCTAGTCACATTACTCCCCTCATCATCAACACTTTTTAGCTGGCGGAGGTTCAAATTTTACCGGTACGATTTTACAATTCGGTTAAAAACTTTGGCGAACGACATCTACCAGTACGAGTTACAAAGCCTTACTACATCTACTGGCTTAATTTGGTATGTAAGGAAAGGAATTGTATAGTAAACGCAGCTCCATCTATGAACGGATTGGTGCATTTGGTAACGCATTATTTAACAGTTAATTTAGGAATTACAAGATAATGGTTTACGGCTGAAATAAAGGGCTTACATTTATCTCCTGCTATTTCCTTAGAAAGAAAACAACGGATGTTATTTATTAACCTTAATTATAAATAATGCGGTATAAAAAATTGTGTTAACTAAAATTACATAATTTTATTTATTAAACTTAAGTCAATTCTAGATAGTACAATAACAATACAAAAATTTATCCTAACTAAACTAGCACAATTTTACGGCATATCCTTATGCTCCAAAACAAATTATGAGTAGAGCCCTTAATGATAAACCCTTTGTCATCAAAGTACGATAGTGCAACCTTGTTTACCAACTGAGTGTATAGTGTATGTAGGTCGCTTCTGAAAAGATTAAACTTTTAGAGACGATATAATCCTCTGTTTCAGCAGTTGTTCTGTAGTCACATACTGTCAGACCTCTAGAAATATTGTCTGGAATACCCTTTGCCTGTGGACTAAGTTCACCCTCGCAGTTTACTACGTAGTCATTAGACTCTGTGCTACAAATTCCCAGATCAGTTTGCCCCAATATTCTTCCTTGAATTTACTAATTACGTTATTTGTAACGGGAATATTGTGTGTATTATCTATTTTAAAATTAGACGCGTCAAACTTGTCAATCTTGGTCTTCATGTTATCATAAAGAATTCTGTTGCAATATGTAGGATTAGGTATTGGTGTAGTAGTTTTACTTTCCCTCCATATGTCTTCTTAATTACGTCATAATAAAAGTCGTACATGATTAATTTTTAAATATCCAACCCACAAACCCTATGTAAATCAGATTATTGGTTTCTATTTTTAATTTTTGCATTTGTATGACTACTACATTTTCAGAAAAATGGAACAATTCTTAAAATTCGGTTTAGCGATCAATGTTTAAGCTCCCATCTTTTTACGTATATTTTCCCAATTGGTAATTAAATTGATATCCACCCTTTTATCTACATTTTCCATTGTTTTACCAAATACTTAATTATTCATTAATCTTTAAAAGTAGTTTTCGAATTTATTTTTGGCTTTATTTCGCATTTTTGTATTCAAATATATATACGACTTCAACCACTGGGATTGATTAAATTGTAATATCCGGTGAATTTTTAATAGTTTTAGTCCTTGCCGTAAAACCTGCTGTAAATTTCTATAGTGTACCACATGTCGGCTTTTGTTATTTAAATTTGGTATTGACTCTCTAATTTTGAAATTAGAAATCGGTGAAACAAGCGACTCTTTCAAAAATGACAATTCTTTGTGTAGACTATGAAAGTTGGGTGGGTACTCTATATGCGTTTCCAAAATATAACTGACAGGAAAGTTTGAAGCGATGAGGTCCAAGCGAAAACTATCAATTTCTTCGGAACTTAACCACCTAAAGCCGTTGGTTGGCATCGGTTGGGACATCGCCGCTCCATGCAAGTTTGTCGCGTCCAAATAGGCAATGAATTATGTACCTTTAGATATGTCATAGTTTGGAATGGATTTGTTATTGGAAACTGCCCTTGATATGCTGGATTGACTTACACCACCTCTGATTCCTTTCTTAATGCAAAGTATCATGTCAACATTCGTTAATAGTTACAATTCGATACCTGTATACTTGAGCATAGCGTCCCAGATGAGCGAAGGCGTTGTATAATAACAACAAAGGTCAAGGTAATATATTGAAATACATATATTTCTAAAATTTTCAAAAGTGTCCTTGAATATTACACAATCCGATTTGAGATACAAGTTCGCGTACTCTCGTAAAGACTTCCAACCGAATATATTCGATATCGTTTGCGTGCTGTCGTAATGTTTTTCGGAAACGTCCTTATTGCATAACTTATCAAAAAAATCTTGACGAGACGAAAATGCTCTTTTACTGAGTGTTACACAGCTATCTGTATACGAATAGGGAAAAACATCTTTTTTGTGGCATTAAACTAAACCGAATGGGTTCGGGAAAAGCCTTTCTGATTTCGCTACATTGTTCCGAACTTAAATTTTGAGTAAGTTTTTCTAAATGCGCTGGCCTAAAAATCTCAATTTAAACATTGTCAGTTTCTTCGAATTTTCATTACCAACAAGTATCGTTTTACTGAACGGGATATACATATTTTTCTTTATTTTGGGCCACTACATCGATTTTGTTGTTATCATAGCCGAGTTCCTTTACAAACAAATGGGCATCGTAGTTACTTAGATTGTGTAGAAAAGCAGAACGAAGGTTGGTAATCTTATAATTTAAATTACAATTGCTGTGAGCCGGCCCTCTGTATAATCCACTCAAATGGCAGTGATCATGCAATTTGTTGCTCTTGGAATTGAAACTTCTCTTACAAATGTGACATGTCCAAGCCGCTTCGTGATTTAAATGTTGCTCTTGAGATAATTCCTTCATAGCCTGTTTACATTTTGTGTAATTTCCGTATATGCGTTTAACGTCCTTCACCAACATTTCAATAAATTGTTTCGCACAGTCAAGTCTGCTTTATTTTTAAAGTTTTGAGAGGTTATTGTCGAAAGAGAATTTAATAAAATAATCAACACAAAAAGGTACATGTTCAACGGTTTTAATTGCGTGTGATTTTTCAGGATCAGTTTCAGAAAAATGTATAGGTTTTCGAATCTATTCAATATCTGCATTAATAATGAACAATATCTTAAATTACTTGTGGTAATTTTCAAATTTGAATATATTCTAAGGTACAGTATTGCCCATTCTGTCAACTTTCTAATCTCGTTGAGGTAATTTATTGTATGCATGATTACAGTCGTGTTGTTGGTGCACGCGTAATTCGGATTCATCGTTGAACGTTACCAAGTACCCATCGCATAGATATTTTTGAGGTCCTTCTTTATTCAATTCGCTTCTTATTAGTCTACTCATATTTCTTATCAAATAATAGTGATTATCGCCGTTGTCGTTACTTATCAGCAAAATGTTTACATGCACATTGCGTCGTCGAGATGTAAAATTCAAAGGCCCAACTATCACATATTCTGGCTGATCATCTTTAGAAACTAAATCTAAAGCGTTTTTTTTATTTAAGTTTTTAAATTTAGTTATTTCCTTTAAAGAAATAGGAAATTCCAAACAGTAAAGTTTAATTCACCACCATAGCCTACAAAACATTGTACACGATGAGGGTTATGTTTTCAATCAATTGGGTAATGTATGCCAGGGTTCTTCACAGAAAACATTGATTATCCTCATTCATGATGTTAGTGACCGCCTTCTTGTTATTGATCTGAGTTAGTAGTTCTATATACGATGCACCCTTCAACGGTTTAAATTGATTTATATTTATTTCTAAAGATAATAATTTTAAGAGAACCCAACCTGTAAAATAGAAAAATTAATGTCGCTAGGAAAAAGTAATTCTTATATTTTTACCGGTATCCTTTTCTTGAAAGTTTTCAAATTTGTTTTGGAGTGTAGCAAACCTTTCTTCTAAGACAACCTTTATTTTATCATCCATCAGCAGGGGTTTATATTTTGTATTAAAAGACTTAACTTCGTATTTTTCATGAACCTGTTAAACGTAATTGCCAAAGAGTACCAAACTAATTTTTAAGCTATCAAGATTATTTAATTTCTCTGTAATCAGTTCTGTAATTTTACATTTAATCCCGCTCAAGAAGTCATCTGCATTTTGTAAGTTTTTAACATCTCCAAATAATTTATAGCTTATAATTCTATTTTTAAATGCGTGAGATGATCAGTACGTATTCTTATGCTTAAGACTCCTCAAATGCGCTTTGTGCAGATTAGTTGGTATATCTATTTTACATGTAGCGCAAAAAATATCTACTCTAAGACAAACAGATTAGATCACGAAAAATAATTTATATGCAACACTTACGTGATGGTGTTCTAATTAGTACGCTCAAATATTGAACTAAATCCTCAGAGTCTATACCATCGGCATTTATTTTTCTTTTCACAATCATTTTTATTGTTTGAACAACAATCCGCAAAATGTCCATTCAAATTATATTTCCGATTAAAGGTCCTACCGCAGTTTACACACGGAAACATTTTGAACTGTGTGATGTAAGTAGAAGACTCGGGGGTTTATATACAGTGAACCAATGTAAGTGTTTACGTAGTTACTTTCAAAATTAAGGATAATAAATGGCGAATTTGAGTATATACAAGTACTTTATAGCTACAAACATTGTAGTTTCTAAGCCGCCTCAATCGACTACAGCGTAAATAACATTTTATTATTATTAATACTAATATTAATATTTATTTATTTCACTAAAATACTAATTTTTGGTAAAAATATTCTTATACGACTATAAATAGATATTTATCTGTTCTATTTATTTAACCAAAATATTCTCATACCACTACTATTGATATTTGGCTATTTTATTTATTTAACTAAAATGTACAGTTTGTGCTAAAAATATTCTCATGAGTAATGCATTTCATAAAAGTCAACTCATTCGCAATTGTACCGAGAAGGAATACTGCAAATTCAGCCGGACTCGACCTTTACACATACTTTGATACTGTAATACCCGCACGGACCCGTACTCTCATTGAAATTAGAATTGCGGTAAATCTCCTGCTATGAATTTCTGAGCGCATATCATAGCGTTCTGGTTTATCTTTAAGATTAGCAATTGAAGTTGGGGACAAGCTTAACATTTTGTGAGTTTGAAAAGTTTAATCTTATTTTAATATAAGCTGAGGTTCATCGACGAAGGCTGTGTGGGGGAAATAGTGATTCTTCTCTACAATTATTTCGGCTTAGATGTTGTAGTCTCTGCAGGAACAGCTATTGACCAACTGATTGTATAGCCTATTCTATATACGATACTGGAAGAAGTGACTTCGTTTCCGAACACCACACGAGAGGAATGTGGTTTTGGATCATTAAATTAGTAAAATAAAATGTCGTGGATTATTCGTAAGTATCGACCAAAGACATTGAAAGTGCTTTGTTACGATACAATGTGTGAAGTATTTTTGCAGATCGAAGTAGCAGAACAATTACCCGTACGTGTTATCCATAAATTTTACGATACGTGGAGATTGTATATTATACAAAATTTAAACGCACCTATTGTAAGGAACTTTAGGTGGTTCAAAAGTATATTGCAAACTGTTCCTTTTGAGCTCAATTATCCATTAAAAAAGACGTCGCTTCCGCTTTGTTACGCCCTCAAACATTATGTGGGATACTACCCCTTTCACTATGGAAAGAGAAACGTGATAGAGTTTAATTCTCTGCCTTATCAAGAATTTATATTAACAGATCAATTTCAATTTGATGGGGCAAATCAAATGTACTTATGCTACAAATGTGTCATCAAGCGTTACAAAGCAAATACAAGAAGTTTCAATACTATGTGCAACGTGACGGGTGTATTAATACTAAATGCTCCTACGATACAAGAATTTGTTCAAACGGTACAGAATTGATGCGACGACTGTCTACTTCGACCGCTATTTTTTTAAAACAAGTTACGCTTACAGGTAATTATACATTTTTTTACAAATATTGACAGCAACCTCTATTAGGAACAACAGGCGTGAAATTTAAGTATTTAAGATCTATACGATCGCGTTAGTTCGTATTATTCCGGCATTGGCGATGAAAACAATGAATATACTTAAAGTTTAACGATTAAAGATACATAAAGTAAGGTTATGTTATAAATAAAATTACTAGAGCATTATAATGATGTCTTCTTTTATTTATAAATGCCCTTGTGATATATTATTGTTATTAAATAAACTATATTTTTTACATTTCGCAACTGCATTAACCGCATAGCATCATTAAAGGGGCAGGTCCATCCACGTGAGTTTCGTCCAGCGATCGATTCCAGTGTTTTGCGCAATGCAATTTGTTATGCAAGTCGGAATCATCTTGGTTAAATAAGGGCAACTTGTTCAAAATGCTCTTCAACTGCTTGACATTCAATTGCAGTAAATTGATTTTCATATTCCACTAATCTTTCATATGATATTTGTCAGCTCTCGCTAGTTTTTTTGGTATAAATTATCTAGATTAAGTAACGTTTATTGTCAGCTCTCTCTAGTTCTTTTTATAAATTATCTACATTCAGTAACATCAATATGCGTGACGAATTATATTATTTACGTATGGTATTTTAATTATGCATTTAATTCCGTTTTGAAATTATTAAAAACATTCTTTTATTTAAGCGTAATTTGCTTTCTAAGTAAATTATTTGAATATACCTCGTAACATATAAAATCTATTTTAACTCTGAAAAATCCCATAAGAATTCAAGGCTACACAGCTGCATTCGAGATTACGTCAGTGTGTTAATACAAAGTAGCATTTTTTACAATATAAAAGCACAAAACGTAAAACGACAACTTTTAAAAGTAACTTGAAGTAATTGTCAAAGTAAATAATGTATTTCGTTAAAGCAGAGACATTTGTAATATTCATCCAGGCGATTGTTTCTAAGAAATGAAGTTTCGTCTTGTGGCGACACAAGGGTGCCTACGCGCAAGGGATCACTTGTGTCAGTCAGCATTGCCTGCAAGGGGAAATGCTTTGCAGAAAGTTAAGTTTTAAACACGCCAAAGAAAGGACGTGCTAAGAAAGTGTGTGTTGTTTGAGGGTGTCTTTTTAATCTGTTTTAGGAAATAATTGGTAATCGTTGAAAATTCAGAAGCTGCGAGGCTAGTGGCCCGTTGCAGAAATAACCGAATTACGGATTTGTCAATTTCAAACGATAGTACTGCCATTTTTTTAATGTAAGCATATGTCACCTGAAAAAGGGGTCACGAATCCTATAAACCAAGTTGATCCACTTCTCGAACACGAATTCTACAACCACCTGTAAGTTGTTTATATTTTCTTTGTTCGTCCTATTCCGACCTCAGGAAGAGGGAAATTCCGGGGAAAATTCTCTATTACCTCAAGCAGGGTGTACCGCCGCAATTTAGGGCCGAGTATTTGATTTAAAGTCAATTTAAAAATTATTAAAGTTAGTAAAGTTATTAAATGGATCACAGGAATAAATAAATTATGGACACAAAATTGATAACGCCAATTTAAGAACTATTTTGTTTTGT
>JAHWXV010496180.1:0-16408 GCA_024586415.1 Phrixothrix hirtus | reverse complement strand
GATAGTTTGACCGGTTTGGTTGTTGTTTAAGGTTTCTAAAATTTCTTCATCGGTAGGATATTCAGTGGTAATTAAATCATCATCAACCTCGAGATAATCGTTTAACATAACATCGGCAGTAATTTTATTCAATTGGCATAATGATCTCCACGATTTCTGTAAGTCGGAAAGTGGAAATTTATCAGTTTCTTCCCATTTAGCAGAATTTCGTTTAAATCCTGCTTTAGAAAAGCAATTTCTTATAGTCATCTCAGGTACTTCATAAGTCCACACTTTTGTTAACTCTGAAATGCATTGCCTTAAATCGATGATTTTGTTAGGCATATCTTCAATTCCATTAATAATCCTCATTAGAACTCTCTTCAGATAATGGAATTTAAGGTTTTTGATTATTCCTTGATCCATTGGCTGCAGTTTAGAGGTTAAATTCGGAGAGAAAAAAACAGGTCGGTATTTTTAAGTTTTCCTGCGACTGCAGAAGGATGTGCTCGACAGTTATCCACAATTAAAGGCCAGTCATTCACGCTTTCTTGTTAAAATAATAATCCACTTCAAGCGATTTGATCCCTTTGAAATAACGTGGATTTTTACTTTTCCCGGTTTAAGTTTTTCGCTTCCTGTCATGTTCGCTCCTAATAAGACGGTAACTCTTTATTTTCTCTGCTTCCACCAAAGTATCTATCATTTTTGAAAACAAGCGTACTATTAGGGGTACACTTGAAGAATAAGCCAATTGCGCTTGCGTTGAAAATGTTTCTTGCCTCGTACTTTTCCAGAATCCTCTTCAATGTTCCATTCTTCCATTGATTACAGTCTTCTTCATTAATAGTCTCACTTTCACCACAAAACACTTTTTTAGTGATGCCGTGCCTCTTTTTAAATTTATCGAGCCAGACACCGCTTGCTTGAAAATTTGTAAATCCAAGCGATTGTGCAAATTTTAACGCCCTTTCTTTAATTAATGGTCCCGAAATTGGCAAGTTCTTATTGCGAATTAAATGCACCCTCTTTAAAACTGCTAAATCGTCGTAAACGCAGGTTATAGCACGTTCTGCTGAAGGTCTTGCCTCATGGGCTGATTTTAAAATTGATTCACGATTTTTTAATATTGTTGATAAACTACTCGCAGGAATTCCGAACTTTGCTGCAATGTCTTTCTTTTTTGCACCTTTATCAATTTCTTGCAGCACGTTAACTTTTTCACTAATACTTAAACACTTTCGCTTTGACAGTTTTCGTAATTTAGGTACACTAGAACTGTTCGCTCTACAAACTGAAGTTAAAATTAAAATTTCCAATGCAAGTTTTCAACTTTAAATGCTAGGTATTCGTAGAACCCTAATTAGGAAATTTCTTTAAAAATTAGGTAATAAATAAACGAATGCATGAAAGAACCTTTCAATGAAGGATTAAATCCTAATTGTTTTTCTTAGAACTTCTACTTAGAAATTCCTTTCTATTCAATAAAAGGATTTACGTAATTTTTAGATGCTTAAAAGAAGGATTAGTACTCTTCTTAGAAGTTTTATTTAGAATTTCCTTGGAATTCAGTAAAGGAATTTTATTTTTAAATACCACCCCTTGAATATGTGCGTATATACATGACATTTACTAAAAAACTTTTAGTTTGTCTTAAAAATTTCGTTATATAGAAATTTAACTACGTTATTTAGAAACGGTTTTATGTGTAGTTTTGACTCAAAATGTAGTGTACATTGCAAAAGTTCGTTAAATAGAGAAATTTGCTATATAAAAATTCGTAATATGGAAGTTTGATTGTATTTTTATTAGATAAAAATTTAGATTTTCGTGATATTAATCTGAGTACCTTGATATATGCAGGTTACTTTCTGAATTTACTAACAATGTATAATTTGTTTATATTATTACAACTATAAATATTTAAATATTTAAAGCAGCTCTCTCCCTAATGAGTACATTTAGAAAAGAACTATTTAACTTAAAAGTTATACGCACGATGTGTCCACTTTTGTAGTAGTATCTAATTATGCGTCTAAAGTACTGGCAACTAAACATCCACATACCTAAAATACACCGACCACACAATGATGGTAGCGGCATCAAAAAACTCGCGCGTAATAAACGCAGTGCCTAAATATTCTTTCTGAAATTTGGGTTCACGCCATATATCGTCACTTGATATGGGAACCGGAATACCTCCAAAAAGTCGTTTTTGATCTCTAACTTAAAATTCGCCACGCTCTTTCTGAAGTGAATATTGACAGCAGGAGCTTACAACATCACATGATGTGTTAGTTCAGTAGTGAGGAAGTAATGTTCACATTGTTCGTTTGGTAAATAAAATGGCATATCCGACACAAATACTTGCTTTTAATGGTGCATTCAACCGACTACGGTTGCTTTCGCTAATATGCTGGTGTTTCTGCGTTCACTTATCACATTGATAACGACTAAAAATTAAATTACCGTGCGTCAACAAAATTAATTTTTAGATATTCACTGAAGACTTCGTTTCTATGTGGATAAGAATGGGATCTTTTCACTTTTATTTTACGTACCCTTTCTAGGGTTACCTGCTTTGTTTGATAGAAGCTCTTTGTTTAACAAATATACAAAAAAATTCAAATAAAAATAATTATTTATGAGTAAAATTCAAATTTATACACACACACATAAAAATAAAAAATTTGTAACCTATTGGAAGAACAATTTCATTCAATTGTGCTTCAGAAATGCAGAGTGTTCGATAAATAAAGAGAATTACATGGACAGCAAATACATCTTGATATGCACGACAAAAAACGCTTATAAATTGTGTTTAAATTGTATAGTATTTGAAATATTTGCAATTAAAATTTCAAGTCCAAACCTGCATGTTAAAGTGGACGACTATAGTCGTTCTTTAAATTATTTAATTATTGTAAACACCGTTCGATTTGTGTATGTACATCATAGCGTTGATGACGTATATACCGATTCACAGATCTTCAACTAAAAAGCTGCTTTGGATTTTGAATAATAAATACGTACCAAACACTAAAACAAATTCCACACGTCAGGTTTTCTCGTTAAAGGTGTATTATGGGTGTACAGCTGCTGTATGTGTAATGCAAGAAAAACCGGAAGACAACCATCACAACTAACTGTGCATGCAAGCGTGTTAGTGTAATACAATACAATTCAATTCTATTAGTGTTCAAACGTTACTCATACAAAATACCGCGAAGAAGCTGTATATTTCTTCCGACTGTTTGTTTAATCTGTAGTGAATACATTGTTAAAATTCGACCAAAAAAAACATAAGCGAATGTGAAAAGAGTTCATTTTGCCTACTTCAAATTGTAGCCTGGGCTACAATTGTAGGTGTGCAGGAGATGCGAAGAAGACGATATAAAGGCAAGAAGTCATCTCTCACGTTGCTATTCCAATGATATGGTATGAACTGCGGCATCACAGTAATATATACTACTTTTTTTTGGTGGACGTTAAAGGCTTCAATCGACGAAATAAAAAGAGAAAACCTACTCCAACATAAAGTCAGCTATTCGTCCAGTAGTTCATAGTAGCGAACTACCAATACAGCACCCACCTTAGAATTTGGATATCGGATTACACAAAGAAGAAAAAGATACAGTAGCATCACAGATCCTGGCTCTGAAGTTGCTATGAACGAGGAGACTCAATTTTTTTTTAAAAAGATTTAAACGATCTTGTTAGAGATTCGAGCCTTTCCAAAGATACTGTTGGGATCCAGGCTTAAGAATAAACATTTCCGTTTTCCAGAACATCGTTTTAATGGTACAAGCATAGAGAGTGTGAATTAACATCGTTTTATTCTAAAGAAAGGAATCTCATTTTTTGCAGAGGTGTCCTTGATGCTTATTTATAGTTTCTTCAAAAATCAGCTTAGAAGCAGGCTTGCTACATAATGGAAATGAATTCGCATCATTTCCTCTTGGATACTTAGTGTCCAATTTGACTCTAATTTTTGAAAGAATCATGTATAAAGATCATTGATGGATAATTTGTGGCGACTTCGAAATGGTAACGATACCATTAGGCCGACAGTTAAGATATACAAAGTATCCCTGATTTCTGTTCCCAGGCGAACATCGTGATACAAAAGTTTCTCAACCAGATAACTTCAGATAGATGGAACTAATACACGGCCTTCAACATCCTCCGACATAACCCCTCTAGCTTTTTTCTGCGGGGCTTTCTGAAAAACGAAATTTATAAAAACAGCTGCTTTTAGAAAAATCGCTTGTGTTCATATAATTAACACTATTTGTGTTTGACCACCTTTTGTAAAGTTTATTATTAGTTTATTTTATTTAATAAAATTCATTGCCACAATTTATTTTCGTTAAAATTCGTGGCAAGCTAGTTTTTTATGGTTAATTTAAAAAATCGATATTTCGTATAATTGGCGGAAATAAATATGACAAGTTATATACTTTCAAAGAGGTAAAAAAATTACCTTTCAATAAAGTTATAACCTACTATGATTCCATTTAAAAAATGAAGATAGTATTATATTTCAAATTTATAGGACTTATAAAAATTTTGAAGATTTTGTTAAAATCTATCTAAAAGGCCACTAAAACTTGCTTATTGATATTTTCAATAATTTTTATTAATGAAAAAATTATAGCGTTTGAAAGAAAATGGTCGAAATTAAATTTTGTCCCATTACTCTTAAAATATTTAAACAATCAAAAATTTTTTTACTAATGAATTTTCGCAAAACTTGTCCCGGGAATGCATACACTGTTTTCAATTGTAGTGACTGTAAAGTAGTCAAACCTATAATTTACACCGAAAACGAGCTACCCTGTATTATGTTATATTCTATATTTATGTCATCATAAGTTCATACCACCACAAAAATAAAGCATAATATTCACGGCGCGGCACAAACTTAGCCATTTATTGTTTTAAAATTTTAATTATATACCATGTCAAAATTTTGTTAGAAATATTGAAGTGTAAAAAGTTTATTAAATGTGTTAGTAAAGAAAACATCATTTTTAATACAAATTTAACATCTGGTCTTAATAATTTAATCAATTGATATTTCTAAGTCTTGCTACATACATCGATTTGTATTAATTTGTCCTATACGTTGTTTTCGCTCATCAAGGTACAGGTGCAGTTTTAATTTAGCAAGTTTTAAATACACATCTTAAAATTAGTAACGTATTCTATGACGTAACACAGAATTTGGAGTTCATGAAGTATAGTTCCTCGTGAAAATTCACACGTGATTTTTTGCGGTCTGTCGAACGTGTTCTAATATATTTGAGTATTTCTTATTCTATTACAATGAATTTTGTGCTAAACGAGGCAACTGCTATTGTATATATTAATAACGTTCTACCTGCCTTACACAATATTTATAAGGATTCGGCGCCTAACTTGAGGTTGTGTTTACATTGGTTTTCACATTAATTATGTTGCTTTTCAATTTAAGTATTTTTCACATTGGTAAGAATTAAATTGTTCTAATTTAATGTACACTTAAGGGATAACGACACATTCGATGATGCACCTGCCTATCTTGAAATCTTCCCTTTTTTGCGCTTATTGTTTTTATCGGAAAAATGGTTCATTGATAGATTAAGTGTATTTAACTCGATGTTTCTTCTCAGTAGAATTCCTTAATGCTTTTTAGGATGTTTAAGAGTTGAGGCATGATATTTCCTTCTGTTCTGTTTTCTGCCCATTTGGGCAGTTGTAGTTCTAGTCAATTTTATTCATTATAATCTAGTTATTTAGTTAGAAACTTGCGAAATTAAATTTATGGGCTAGTATTTTCCACAAAAACAAGTGAGCGTTACAATAAAAATAATAGAAATTAAAAGCAGTAGTATGTGTATAGAGTAGCAAACAGAGCACTCCTCCCTATAGGGTCAAGTAACAAATTCCACAAATTATAATTGTAATTTATACATATAAGTTATTTGTTTCTAAACCTTCCCCCTCACTGGAAAACGTTTTGCGGACGCTCATGAATTAATTTTTATATTCACAAATAATCGGTTGTTTCACACGTAATTGTAGGTTGTAAATAATACGGGTATTATCCACCTCTTATTTTTTGTTTTCTTTATCAAACACGTTATTTATTTGATTAGTGTTAAAAATACCTTAAAGTTTTGTTTCTGAATTAGCGTATTTTTTATTTAAAACAATTATAATATGGTTTAATTTCAGAACTTCTCCTTGTAAGGTCATAAGTTTGGTGTCACTTACACTAACAGTTTGTTATTTACCTAAATTATATTTTAAACTTCCAAAATCAGAAATATTAGTGAGAAATTCTAATTTAAACTATTCTCAATTGTAGCACTATCTTTTATATTAATTTTTATTTCAAAACTATTGTGACGGGATAATTTTACATGAAAACATGATCTGCGAATTAAAACAACCTACAATATTCGAAGCATCCTGTATAAATCTGATACCTGTCAAAATTAATGTGCACCACCTGCTCAGAAATCAAAATAAAGGTGAAAAAGAACCTGTTTGTAAAACTATATATGCTTAATTCAAGACGAACAGGAATTCTTGACGGAAGTGTAATAATTGTAGCGTTATACAAACGATTTTCAATACTTATTTGACTGACCCAAGTTGGGTTGCGTAGAGTTCACGTTCTTAGTTTACCCGTATATATACGTAATCCAAGAAATTATTGCATTATTAATAGAACAATAAAAAGCTACACTTACATAAATAATTCAATAAATACTGTTTCAAACAAACTATGATAAATTTTATATTCATACTTATAAACAGGAACACAGTGATTTATATTCATATGTGTACATTTCATTGGGATCATCGAATTATTTATTTATTCAACAAATAACTGATAGTAACTCGGTACAACCTGCGACCTGAATTTAAAAATAGACTATTCTCAGTTAAATATAGCTTACGTCGGAATACCTCGGTAAAATATAGTAGTGATAGATAACTTGATAAATAACGATTGTTAAGTATTACAATAAATCAATTATTTTCTTTACATTACGGGCTAACTTAAATAAGCACTTCACTAAAGTTTTGTTTTACGTCAAATAATAAGGTTATAAAAAAAGAAAAGATTTAAATTTTGAATCTTTTAATGACTATATACATCTATATATAGACTGAGTCTGATAACTAAATTGATTTAAATATTAGCTATGCAACTTATTTTACTAAAATTAAGCTTAAATAAAGATGTGTCTCAGAAATACAAAGATTTATTAAACTGCAACGGTTTTGCAATACATCCGAAATTATATTCGAGAACTTAAATTTTTAAATTATAATCGTCACGAAACCCATAGGATCATTTTGTAATAAAGCAGAAGTTTCACAAATAAAATGGAAATAACTTACATTCAACAAATGCTTCATTATTCACAACTTGTTTTCATTTTACCAAGAATATGATATTCCCAGTCAGCAGAGCATAATGAGCTCTTCTCTCGTCGTGTGAAAAATGGCAAAATATCCTAAAAATACTGAGGCACATCCAGATTCGTTCAAACATTAAGAATCGACGGGAAATTTCTACAAATATTTCAGAAGTGGTTAACACATTTATATTTAATTAAATTTTCTGCCGAAATTAATATTTTTTCGCATAAAATAAACATTAAACCATGATTTTCGAATTTAGTGTATCACGCAAACAAAATCCCTTGCACCAGGAACGAACTGTTTATCCCACAGGCGTTACACTAGAAAAGATGGTGATGACAACCAACCGCACCCTGCAGTTGTGTAATTGACGAAAATAGCATCATAATGGAACAGTCTATAACATGTTCATCCGCTCTAATGAATTCAGGTCATCGAATAGATGACAAAATATACATTCACCGAGAATGAAATTGCATCACTAGATTATATTAGATTTTTATTAATTTCGAATGTTTAAATAAGTTACTACTTATGTTAAGACAAAACTATTAATCTAGTGACTTTGTTATTAATATATCTCTGAAAACAAACTTTTTTGTTTGGTTAAACTGTGGCAATTAATTTACGTTAAATTCAATTTTGCCGTCCCGGTAATGCACTTTTGTAGTACAATAACCTTAATATGCATCTTGAGGCACTAAAAGTTGCTCAGGTCGTTGCGTTGATTGAAGATGGCCGGACTCAGCGTTACGTATTTCAGGACTTGGAAATACCTCAAGTAACGATTCCACCCGATAGCAACAATTTCAAGAATTTAGGAAATACACGCGGCGAGCTGGATCTGGCAGAGAACGGTCAACAAAAGCTCCAATGGTTGATTCATCGTAAACAGCATATTGAGAAACAGAACTTTGACTACCGTTGAAATGCGAAACGACCTCCAAAGTATTCGGAATGATAATGTGCTCAAGAGAACTCTGCGGCGATGTTTAAACCAACGTAATCTGTTTATTCGAAGAAAGCATCTGGTAACTAGCCTTCATTTAGTTCAGAATTATACTTGTTAGGAACTGGACCAATGGAGCGATATTCTATTCTCTGCTTAGACACGATGTAATTTCCACAATCCTCATAGCAAATTTAAAGTTTGTAGACGATCGGGTGAGTGATAAACAGAATGCAACATCCACCAAAGGATAACATTTGGTGGAGGGTTGGTTATGGAAGCTCGTGCAAAGTTATCGCATGCTCTTTGACAGCCGAGTGATACATTCAGAACATTCTCTTGCTTCGTGTTGTCCCTTATTCTCGATGTTCAACCGTATACATATAGCCAAAGTAGTTCGAAAAATTTTAACTGAAACAGAAATTCAAAGGTTGACTTGACTTACGCGTAGTCCAGACCTAAACCCCATTGAACAAGTTGGGATTTTATAAAAAGACCAATTCGTAAGCGTGCCTACTTTCCGAGGATACTACAAGAGCTTCAAGAGACTTGTTTGAAGAATAAAAGGCAATTCCAAAAGATTTTATTAGAAATCTAACTATATCTATCCAAAGACGATGCAAGCCGTAACTCGCGCAAGAGGTGGTACGACCAAATATTAAAGCTTGTGCTTTTATTTTATTTTACATTTGTAAATTTTTCCAAAAATATAAATAAAGTATTTCATAAACGCTAGTTTCTTTCTTGGTACATTTATGTACTGCATCTTGACATATAATGATTAAAAACCCTATATACTTTCATGAAGCCAGATAATTTCTATAAATTTTTGGGTAGCACGATTTAAGTGTCGGTAATATATAATTTTAAGGTGATTGTCTGCACATTCTATCAATTAAAACAATTTACACGAGATTGTATCTCTACTTTATTCCTCCCCAGAATTATTTAAAGTAATGAAGATAATTTGAGTTCTAGTAAATCTGCCCATTATTGCTTACATTAACGGGAGTATTTCGTATCTACTACTGATTGCTATACATGCGAGTAAGACGCAAACTATCAGTTTTATTTGCTAAAATTTTTAATGTAAAATGTTATCCTTTTGTAATTTACTTTCTAATAATTTCTATATACTGTTCTTTAAAAATATGTAATATGCATATTATTTGAATTAGCAGTTTTTTATCAAGGCAGAATTTTGATACCATTCTAGATTTCTTCTTTTATAGCACATACTTCGCGTTAATTTTATGACGTGCTATAATAGATGCATACACATAATTTTAAACTAGAATAAAGTCGCAGACAATATCCTTAATAGATTAAACAAATTCACAAGGAAATTAAAGTACCAAGTAATAATAATGTAATTGTAATTTAGAAAAAATAAATACATCTCTTCCCAAACGATAAATATTTCCAGGGATGTTTATTAAGAAAACTTTGTAATATAAAGTAAATAACCGGTGATGTCTCGTAATTACTATTTTAATTGATACTAAAAGTTTTAATGAATAGAATTAAAATGAAGAGATCGTTGCCACTATCTTTAGAAAAAGGAGTATGTAAGATTAACTTCTCTTTTCTTCTAATAGTTTGCTGTTATTTATCAAATAACATCCTTCACAATTTTTACTTTTTCTTTAATTTCCCAGTCAGGATTTTTCATGCTGTTAACAATTATTCAATATTTAAGGAAAAGGTAAACATCACAAACCCATGTTTAGTGTAGTGTTTACACATCTTTACGGAATAACAACCATTTTGTCTTACTAAATCCTTTAAATAACTCAAAATATATTTTCCTGTGTCAATGATGCCACTGTCAAAAATTTAACAAATTTTGTTATATTCCAATAATAGAAATATATTAATTTTAAAAATACTAAAAGAAGACGATTTTGTGTCCTGCCACTTAAACAACTACAAAGCTCTGCAGTTGCTTTACTCGGGGGCTCTACTCCTCAGTAATGTTCGATAATCTGTTCTGTTGTACAGCTTCAGCAACCAAATCTTTTATGTATGAACTTAACAACTTAATTTTAGTATACTCAATTCTCCTGTAAAATTGCCACTGTGGAAACCTGACAAATTCGCAAAATGTGACGCCCACAATGCTCCTGATCAACTTAAAACGTAAATTAATTCAACTAGGTTGTAGAACACGTGTAGCAATTAATAAGAAGTTTAGTCCCTACTATACTTATATGCTAATGTTAATATCTTAGGAATTAGCCAAAATTTAAATTGCATCTTAAGTGAAAGATTAATTGAATCGGCGGTAAATATAATTTTGTTTCATTTTTCTCTAGGACCTTCTGTTCAACAATGAAAAGACGTGCCAATATGTTTCTTAAATTTGCGAGAAACAAAATGTGGCAGAACATAGATACGGTTCTACTTTGCAAGAAATGTGACGTCTTCAACTTATCAACAGAATCGTATTTATACCTTTTGCCACCATGTGCCCACTTTCAAAGTACCACCTCCTTCCTTAATTTCCTGACACCCTAGCTCCAAAACTACTAACTTCTACAGATATCATTAAAAAATTGAATTCTTTTTTCTTATTTATTTTAAGCCCAAGTACACGTTGACCTGGGTCAAAAACTTAGCGAGTCCTTCTCGAAACAAACACTAAGATATGTAATATGACTTCCTTTTCTGCTCTTATTGGCTAATTTTGGTTAACTTTAGAGACAGAAGAAGATGAAAAACTTTCGCTGCATGAAGATATTGAAGAGGGATGTACCTTTACTTGGTATCAGTGGATGTGAAGAAAGGTCCTAAATTTATTGCTTTAGAGACAACTTCTAAAATAAAGGATGCTGAACTTCCTGTTCCTGAATTTAATGGGCTGATGCTTTTACTTTTTCTGACCTAAGGACTGTTTCTTAAATGAATGTGTTAGAAGCTTCTTCTTTTACTTCTTTGAAAAATGTTTCCTAAGTAGATACTGTTTAAAGTTCTACCGCTATTGACTTTCTACCTTATCTAATGAATGACGTTTAAGAAAGCGAGGACCAATTTTATGGGTTCGATGACAGTGTGGCTGCAAGGGCACACAGGAGTAAAAACAAACTGAAATTAAACAGAAAAAGGTAACAAAAAAGCTATGACCAAAATTTTAAGAAATTTTTCCTAAGAGATGTATAAAATCTCCCTATGAAAGCAGAAAGTTAAGGGAAATAATGGTAACCTCTTTATTACACATACTAATCCATTGGTTATTTGTAATAGCAACGCCAATACGTAGGATGTTATTAAAAGATGCCTGTGTTTCAAAAGAATTTGATGAAAAGACTGGAACTTTGAATGTTATTAAAGATGAAAGCATCAGAGTGGACTAAGAAGTCGTTAAGACTTCATTGATATATAAACATTATTCATAGAATTCCTAATAACTACTGTACAAGAATATAACTCGACAATACATTGATGATGGAAAAATGGTGACGGAATTACATAGGTATTACGAAAAAGAGGAAACAAAAAAAGGGTAAAAGGTGACAGGCTGTTTGCAGTACAACAGAATTTTCAAATCTTATAATAACACTTTATTTCGACCAAAGAAGGACATGTACTAAGACTGAGTGCACATAATGAAGAAGAGTCTCATGAGGAATGAAAAAAGTGACCACAAAATAGAATCACCGACACCGTTGTCGCATTTTATGACCTACAGGTGGTAATGCCATATCTCCAAGGGTAAGCTTATCTCTTGTGCATTGTCTAAGCTAGGTGTATACAATACAACTGTGTGCGGGTTAAAAGGAACTACCACAAAATTTTTCATATGGCACGAAGACGAAGGCAAAAGAGGTCTCACGGACACATTTTGAAAGAGAGAAGGCTGAGTAAATTCAGCGAAGTTAGGCGTGATTTTTTTATACAGATAGTTACCATAGCCGGGAAAAATCACTACATGCGCGATATCTACAAATAGTCAACGATGTCATTTATCAACAGCATCACCCACAAATATTTAGTTAAAAGACACGCAGAATGAAGAAGACGTAGGCAACTCCATTATTGTTAGGCCCTCTATCACTAACCTATCAGTATATCCTTCTCATGAAAACGGCAAAAAAGATAAGGGAGAAGTATGCGGCAGTCAAACTTTCCTAGGTTAATTTCATGAAGATGTAGAGACTTGACCCAGGTTCACCCTTAAGAAATATACGAAAGCAATCGACAAATAATATCAGTGGAGAGAAAATTGAATAAGTATAATAACTGTCAAACGCTCTCCTGAAAAGTTTGTAATTCATATTCATTTCAGATCAAGCAACAATATTTATATCAAATTTAATACATAAGAAAGTTTTTATACTACAATTTTCTAGACTCATCCAATATAATCTATGTCAAATACTACGACAAATATTTAGAATCACAATGAGTATCGTGTTCAATACGTATTACAGAATGTACTGATGTTGCCAAATAAATTTGGACAAGATACGTGCTTTCATCCCTCAAAAGATTGAATTCAGCCTTTTTTATTCAACAAAAAAATGCATACCATAGAGAGTGATAGTTTTAAATAAAAACTAACACTAATTTAGAGAGGCATAAACAATGATTCCGAGAACTGAAAGAGAATAATTGTATAAAAAGAAATATCACAAGACGAAAAATGTAAATCTTAAATGTCAGTAAAAATAATTAAACTAGTAGAAAAGCGAAGTACTTGAGTACTGACCCATATTTCGGCGCATACTTTTACAATATGTCATTCCTATAATGTTTCTGTATTCGATTACAGATTAGACATATATCAAATGTGACAAATAACCACATTTGTACATATATAGCATTGATTTTATAGGGTTAGCCTTATAAAATCAATGTATATAGTAATGAAGATAATGGATTTTTAGGTGTGTAGATAACAAAGATTAACACTAAAATATTTAAGTACGTATTCTTAGGTAAAAATTGGCGTGAAAAAATATCAAACTTAATATTAAAGGTTTCCCTATATTTTTAAATATTTTTAAATAAGTTATAATAATGATTGTTATTCTGATAAAATAAATTTAATTAACGCTATTGATTCATTAGGCTTCAAATAATCTTAATTAATATATTAACAATGTTTATTAATTTATTAGTATAATAACTTCAAGCAACTGTATTAGTACTTTACTCAAATATAGCATAGAATAACTTGTCCACTTTAAATACAGGATTGCACTAAAACTCTAACTAAAAATATTTCGAAACTACTTATTTTAAAGCAATATAAAATACATTTTTCTTACATATTATAAATCACTTACTGTTAATGTTTTGTTATTTATTTTAAACGCACCTTATGTGGAATAATAAATTATTCCAAAATATATTTATTATGTTAATACCGTTCACAAAAGAATCAGGAAACTGAGAGTCGATTTGAAAAAATTGCACCATACTAATTGTAAAAAGTAACAAAAATAAAAATTTAGTATGAGACAACATACAACTTTCTCTTGCCCATTTTAAGTTTAATTTAAAGTAATTGACGTTAGTTAATTTGCTAGACATCTACACTGTAAACTCTAAAATTAATTTAAAAGCATAAATAGTAAAAAGTGAATAGATATGTAAATAAAAATACAGATCATTAAAATATTAATTAATATTTATTTTGGGAACGATAATTGCAACGATTAGGTGCCTATCGATTTAGCTGAATTGGAAAAATGCTGCTTAACTCCAGAGATTTTACTCGATAACTCACTTCAACAAATTGTTTCAGTGAAACCGATTACTTCGCGTAAAAGAGCACAATAGTTAAAAAACATTACAAGTCTTAAAAAATCGTTAGAACCGTCTTTAAAAAAATAACAAAAAACCTAAAAGTGCAAGAATATAGTGATACTTCTAGTCATTCGATTTTATTCAATTCTTCTTAGGACGTGCCAGGAAGGCAATAAATTGAAATATAAAATTTCACTTTTCTACGTTAGTGACTATGCAGTGGTTGAGAAGGTGGAGGCTTGATACTGTGTTTTGCCTACCCCGCTAAGGGAATGGCATGATTGGTAGTAGTAGTAGTAGTGAAAACCATATGGTTCTATTAATGTTGAATGTAATATAAATATATAAATTCAAATATAATAAATAGTTTTAATTCCAACTTATTTAGTTACTTAATTTTAACAATTATAGCTTCTGATGACGTGATCTTTATATTATTACGAAACTAGACAAGTTTTAATAAACAGTTTTTTCATTTATCAATCTAAAACAAATGAAGATGTATTAGTTACGTAGGTAGAACTTTTACATCGAATTTACCATGCGGCTTCTATATAGGATTACCGGCATAAAACAAGCTGATAATAATGCCTTTTACTAGAATTTTAAATTTAATATGTCGGTTGTCAAGATATTGCACTGATGCTAGGGGTTGTTTCGACGACAGCTATGCTATATCGAAACGACTCGGGTTCCCCACATAGATTCGATGTCGTTTCCATATAGAACTGATGTGGGGTGAGGGTATGGTTTCTACACCGAATCTCCGTTTCACTTCTGGATGGTATCGATATTGATAAACTATATATTTTCAACACATCCTGTACTACTAGGGAAGCTATTGTATGTTTTTAGGGTATCTGAATACCACAGTTCTATTTGAATTTCTTTCTCAAATTTAGTGCTCTAAATAATGTTTGAACTGCATTGTTCGAGCAACCTATGTCAAGAAAGTCTGAGAATTATAACTAAGGTCTCAAGCTAACTGATGTAAGGTTTTTTTCTTAAGTTACACAACTCGAAGTACAACAAATATTTTTTCCTAATACTTAAAACACAAGTAATATTTTTGTAATGATTACCAGACCGAATCTAATTTAAAATGTGGTAAAAAATTTACTTTAAATTGAGTTTTGGAAAAATAACAATAAAATAATTAAATATTGTTAGCTTATCCATACTTGGGAATTTACTTTATAGAAGGCTGAACATTTAATAGTAAATAATAGAAGTCGATGAAAAACGGGCAAAATGAAATTATTTTCGAATGTTAAAAACATACTTTCATAATACATAGTTTTATAACAGCAATTAATAAATTACAACCTTTGTTCATCATATTTTTTAAACCGATCAGTATATTGCATATAGAATAGTGGAATATTTCAAATTACATACATACGGAGATATTTACTAGAGTACAAAATGCTTGCTAACATTTAAAATCATTAAAACATATTATGCAAGGTATTATCAGATAATTAAATGCCTTGGCGCCCTAATAGCCATATGCCTTGTTAATTCACATTAAATTAGAACAATTTAATTCTCATCAACACAATATGTAATAGAAATATTTAAATGGATATGCTAAAATAATTAATTTGGAAACCAATGTAAAATGTTTAAAAAATAAAGATGCAATCACAACCTACTATCAAAAGATTTAATTTTGGCGTATGACTTTGAGGACTAATATTTCAGAAACAGCGGGGCCATTACGTAATAAATGTTACACTTTACCAACGGACTATTTGTGGTTAAGATGTATACATTTTATTTAGTATGCCAAGTTGTTGCGGAGATTTTATAAATTATTTTTGTAAAAATTTCATAATTTACGAGGTTTTGCCACAAGCCTACTTTTAAAATGTTATAAATAATGTATTTTCAAAGAAAATCTAATGAAATTCTCGTCGTTCAAGTATTTCTGGACAGATTTTGTTCAAAATATTTGAATTATTTTTTTGTATTTTTATTTAGTAAAAGTAAATCCATCGCAATTCGATATACATAGCTCAAAATGAATGTTTTTGTTGACAATATGTAACAACAATTAAGTTTTTGGCCCAGAAACAGATTCCAGTGCTTCCACTTCCGCTTTACAGCCCATATCTGGTTCCTTCTGACTTCTTTTTATTCCCGAAGTTTAAGCAATATACAGGGTGTCCCTGAAATGATAGGAAATCTCGCAACCACAGATTCCATGATGGAAATAAAGGCTACTTTGATAGTACATGTTAGTTCTTTAACGCACCCGTTTGCGAGATACAGGGTGTCAAAGTTTCGAAAAAAATCAGGTTTTTT
>JAHWXV010496169.1:0-10799 GCA_024586415.1 Phrixothrix hirtus | reverse complement strand
TCGTCTTCTGTCGACGACCTGAACGTGCCAAGTTTGACGCAGACGACATTTCAGAACCAATTACAATACTTTCTAACTTACGTGTGAATGGTAATAGTTTATCGCCAAACAATAATTAAGACAAATGATGCAAATGATACTGTTAAAAGAAAGACCAGTTTCAGCTTTTATAGATCGCCAGAGTACACAAGAGTGTTTGTTGACTGTTTAAGCGATGCTCGTCAGTTAAACAATATAATTATAATTTTCTTATCATTCCCGTTATCAAAGCCAGTTATGGCCTATCATCACGCACACAATCTTCCAGCGTACCGGATTCTAGATACTTTTAATGATAACCAGCGTGTTTTTATTTTAAGCCAACGTGGTTTGGATTTTAAAATCGAATAATGAAAATTACGGCACGGACCTTAATTGATACTATAATAGAGGTAACGGCAGTATTTGCCCAAATTCGTGAATAAATTTACAGTAAATATGTTTAATATTTTGACAGAAATGTCAAATTGGCTTATAAACACAAATCGAATTGTAAATAAGTTAATGTAAGTTGTTTATAAGATTTGCAGTTATTTATAATCAAATTCAATTTTAATTCATTTTGTTGTAAAACAACTTATAGATTTTCATTTAATTTGTGTACTTGTGTGCTTACTTTCTCAAAACTTGCTGCATTGGAGTATGTTATTCCTAAATAGCTTATATATAAATTTCCTTTTGTACCTTAGATTTATTTTGGGAAAGTTTTAGTCACTTAGTAAAACCTATTTTTATATATAAAATGTGTAGAAATGGTAATGTAAGATAATTCATCCTCGAATAAATTAAAAATTATGTTACATGTACAAAATTATATTCATAAAAAGTCTGTTTCTGTTAAAATAAACACTAAACATATCATAGCACGAAATCTAGTTATAGGAACAAGATCATCAGAAAAAGTAATGGCTGCCGTTGATAGATATCACACATTTTTGCAAGATAGAATGAAAGTAATTTAGAAGAAACTTATTGATGAGAAACATCGACAACAATTTCTTAGAGAGGAAGATTAAGTAAAAGACATCCGTACGAACCGTTAAAGGTAACGGACGTAATCACGCGGTCCAACTTCTGTTTACTTTCTAATTTGTGTTTGGAAAATGTGAAAAGTAAATAATTAGGTAAAATTGCTCGTATACCATATGCAGTGGAGAATGATTTTCCAATTAAATGGTGTGAAGTCCAGAATCCGCACTTGGGTTATATGATTCAACTTATACCGGCTGATGGTGGACTTCATGGAAAACAAGCACTGCTCGCTTTGGTTTCTGAACCATAAAAGGTTAATGTTAACTATTAAGGAATTTCGAGTAAGGAAGAGTAAGAGTAAGAAACTTTTCATTATTTTTATCTGTGGCATCTCAAAGCTCGTTGACGTAATTCGTCTTTTCTGCTTTTACCAGGTACTGGTTTACTACTTCTAAGTAAAAATTACTGTTTAGAACTAGTATTTGAGTATTTTTCTTTCAATGTAATGGAATTTCGCATTTTTGGAAACCTTCGTAAGCGCAGTTACTCGTTGTGCGGTGTGTGCGTGAATTAAACTTCATATTTCTGTTATAAACAATAACTTTGGTCACAAGCATTACTGTCCGAGTATATTTAACTTTTGAAGTCCCTATTAAATTATTGTTTAACTAGTGTTGTATGTAAACTATAGATGGAACTAGATAAGTTATTTGTTCACATATAATAAATTCACATGGGGTCATATTTTCATTGTATAGACAAGTTTTGAGCACCTGTATTGTGTGATTAACGAACGGTACCTTGGTATTACGTCTTTTTGAATCAATGCATCTCTAACTTTACACGTTTGAACAGTTAGATTACAATTTTTAACCCTTAATTGTTTAGCTTAATGTTTAGCATTGTTATTTCTATAATTTGTTGTATGTTTATTTTCGATTATCTGTTATTTATTTCGTATAAATGTGTCAATTCTTTGAATCATTTTATTGAATTTACAATCAATAATTAATAACTATATCTGAGGGAGGACCGATAAACTTATCGCTTGTCACTAATAAAGAGATTTAATGCAGTGTCAAATAAACATAGTTTGACAAGAACGGTGTACACCAAATTTTGAGACATTAATAATTTGGTATATGAATACATGGTATATTCAAAGTGAATTCTTCCATCACATGGAAGTTACTGGTTTAGGTCTAATTCGTAGACCCTGACTAATAATTATCATCATAACGAAAATCACGATTTAACCAAATACCGTATGGATTCAAAACCAATACTACCCTTAATTCAAAATAATGCTTCAAATCCACAGCTTCGACTTTAATGTTCATTAAATGCTGTCATAACGATAATGTCACTTTATTTATATACAAAACCGTGTTAATTATAGTAATACTTTTGACATTGGCTTTTAGAGGAGCCAGAGGTGTGCAGTCTTGAAAAACTTCTAATTATACTTCATGACAAGTGTGTTTATTATTTTATATATAGAGTAGATCACCAGATAACATAAAATTAGTGGCGCCCATAGTTCTCGATTTAGACTTACTATCTACAGTGTTCGAACGCGTAATTACCGTCGACGTGATCCGACTCCTCTGTAGCTAGCTAGCCGCTTTTGAAATTAACCGCTCTTAAATTATCAATATTGCAACGTTGTTTCGACACGTTACAAAATGTAAAAGAATCTATAACAAATTATTTCAAAAGAATAGAGATTGCTAGGGAAAATATATTTTAAAGTTAATGCATCATAAATTGTGATAAATAGCATTAACTCTAATATGTCGCAAGAAGCGTTATCTACAGTTGAGCTAACAGAATACGCAAGTTTAGTATTCTAAGTTTTAATTTACATAACCGACCTTTTACAACTTGTTAAAAATCTATTTGTTCCGAAACACCTATAAATAGAATATTAAATAATCCGTAACATTTTTACTTATTTATCCTCTGCCTTAATGAAAATTCTAAATAACAGTAAAGTGGACCAAAATCTAAGCCAAAATTGTCGTGACACGCTGGGATCTGTGTAGTGATGCACTAAGATATCGCGATTTTCCAATTATAAAACACTATCATGCAGTGGCCGCTTAAAAATCACTATTATAGATATTGATCCTTGGTCAGGAATGTTAGAAGATATATCCAGATCCTCAGAATATCATATTTCCAAACCCAGGGATTTAAGTCTCAGAAAACCAGAGCTACTCAGGTGCGTTATAGTACAGGGTGGTGTAGACAAAACTCATGTCTTTGAAGTACACACAACTTAACTTATTTTTAAGTTACAAGATTCAGACAGGTACAGGAAAGTACTTAAACGTGCGCAATTTAACACACACATACCAATAGTTATGCACGGAATATAATATCCTGGAGATAATATCCATTGCTCTGGATACACGCCCGGAGCCGAAACCTAAAATTATCCATTGCGGTCTTTAGCATCTGAGCCGACACAACGCCTATTTCTTGACGAATGGTGTCTTCTAATTGCACTAAGTGTGAGGTCGTGCTGCATACACTGTAGCTTTCAACAATTGCCATAAGAAGTTACATTCTGATAAATGGGACGAGGGTGGAGGCTATGCAATATCGCCAAATCGGGAGACTTGGGGAGCTTGCGTTTCAGGAAAACCAATGCGCTATTGTTCCATCCTGCTAAAATCGTATTCTTGCAAGAAGCCCACGGCTTATCAATTCAGGCTAGACCAAGTCATTTAGCATCCTGACGTAAAGTGCGGACGTCACTCTCGCGATAACGTTCTTCTCATCAACAAAATACGGACCATTGATTTTGACCCTGGGCTGTGGCTTGGCTATTTTGGGTTATTTATCGCCCAGTACCCAAAATTCTGCTCATTCACTGAACCCTTCAAGTGAAAATATGCTTCATACGTAATCATCAGTATGGCACTGTTATTTAATGAAAAATAGCCAGCATTTCCTGATAGAATGTTGTGTTTGGCATAATATCTGGCTTTCAACTGCTACACTATCATTGCTTTGTACGGATGGAAGTGCAATTCTGTATCAAATATACGCCTCATTGACCGACTTGATATCGTCAAAGCTGCAGCGTGGCACCCCACATAAATAATATGGTGGATATCAAGAACCGTCCTTTTCATCATTTTTACATTTTCGCCTAAGGCCAAGTGGCTTCCTTTTCATGACGTTTACTGTAGCTCGGAACTCATTAACCAACCGCAGAAGTCGAGCAGCAAAGCGTTGGATGAAAAGACATTGCACAGTTACCACGGACTTACTGTTTCTAAAAATCATTCCACTGCAGACACAGAGTGTTCTACAGTCCACAGCGCCATGCCTACTGAAACGGCAACATCTGCGCTGGCAGATGAGTTCAGACAGATAGATATCACCCCGCCTTCCCTTCCAATGTACTGCACATTTTAAAGACGTGCTTTTCCTCCGGATAGTTAAACACTGTAAAACCCCTGAGTTATACCAAAAAGTAGGCCTTTAGGGATCCAAAAGCGGCCTTTTTGCAATTTTCTCAAAAATTAAAAAGGTGCAAGAATTTAATTCACGCCAAATGAAAGATCGGGATATTAAACAAAAAAAGTGCATTTAACACTTTTTTCCAGATAAAGTCGTGCAACTATAGCCAGTGTGCTTTGAAAGCTATAGTTACAACGCGTCAATTGCATTTAAAAGGGAACGGATCTAAGAAGGATTCTAAGTTCGCTAAAAGCTAGTAGATAAAAACACCTAGTGAAATATATCTTCAGGATTTTATAACATTATTTGGAAATAATGTAATTACAAGCTCAGATGCTTTTTGATTAGAGAGTTCGTTTGCCATAGTCATCCTTGTATATAAACATTTCATGTATGTCATGTAAGAACGTTCTGCTAGGTCAAATAAAAACAGCGAACTTTCTTTTGCCTTAAAATTGTTTAACTCAGGGTTTTAAAAAATTACGATTAAAATGTTGAACAATTGTCGCAGTAATAAAATGGTATTGGAATGTCAAGATAACTATTTTTAGGAAGCGATATTATATGCCATTAGTAGCATTACTGATGTGGTAAATGATTGCTTTGGGACTGACTTCCCCGCTGCAAATACTTTCATGGGCTTTAATAACGTTTTATCAAAAACGTAGATACTCATTTGTAGTTTCCTAGTCTTGAAATAAGGGTCTTGAATTGTACTTTATTTTATTTATGGAACGCTCTTACAGTAGAAGAGTTGATTGTTGTCTAGGCATTCTGATTAGCAAAGATTTACGTCATTTGGCAGCAGAAGATACCAATGAGAGAAGTGGAGTAATGCCTATTCATTATATCGTGCAACCATGGCTATCAATCGATTTGGGACATTGATAAAGAAACTGCTAGTACAGAGATATAACTTAACGGAACGTCTCACAGTTGATGAGCATGTATTTCCATGCAGAAGAAGGACGAGATTCACGCAGTATATGTCAGCAAAGCGTACGAAATATGGTATAAACATTTAGTTGACTTGGGATGCGTTCAGTTTCAACTCGCTTATGTGATATATACCAAAAATTAGCTGAAGGTCGAGTAAAATACAAAGGAGTGTTTTCTATGAAATGGAATACCTAGGAATTTTTATCCTCTACTTCGCCGTAGTGGGTCGTTCATTGGATTTCGTGTGGCTGCGGCTGCAGCTTCTCTCGGGGGGATTTGTCAATAGCTTATGGTTCTTGTTGATTTTTGTCGAAAATTTGTAAAATTTCCGGCAAACGAATTAGTAGTTGGCAAATCCCCTCGCTGAGATTTGCGGCGTTCTTTATGGTTTCCATTACTAGATTTCCTGCGGATATTATTTGATTCAGGCTAAACGAATATTGTTGGCCTTCTTTGGTAGTTTCCTTGTGGGCTTCGGTAGTGCTTGTGGCTTTTCTCGTTTGGCTTGGTTGACTTGCCGCCTGGGCGTATGAAATATTCTCCCTTACTTCGGAACGTTGTGGTATCAATTGTTCGCGCTTTTGCCTTGGGTAACGAAGGCAGCCCTTGTAATTCGCCGTATGTTCACCCCCACAATTGGCACATCTGGGAGCTGACTTTCGGTCCTTTTCGCAGTCTTCGGTTTGGTGATTGCAACCGTATTTCACACAGCGCGGAATTGCGCGGCAGCATCTCTGGGTATGCCCCCAGCTCAGAAAGCGGTGGCACTGCACGGCTCCCCGCTTTCCTTGTCTCGGTGCCTCAACCTTGTTGGACAAGAGAATAAGTTTGTTAGTTTGTATATGCTTTTTCCGGCCTCGTTTCGGGAAAGCTCAACGTAATTTAGTGACATGTGAAATTTCTCACTGCCTTTCCTCATCCTGCGTGATGAGAGGACCGGGAAGTTGAGACTTCTCAACTCCTCCTCGATGTCACAATCGGGTATTTCTTCAGGGAACCCTCTTAACACCCCCCTGAGGGGTTTATCTTGCGGTAGCAAGTAGGTATGATACGGTAATTTCCGATCACCAATAGTTTTGTTATGCCTCTGAAGGAGGCTTCGTCGGCTGCCTGGATGTTTATGCCCAGGGCGGTATTTTTCGCTGCGGTGATTTGCAGCCCTTTTTCGTTTAATTATTACACAAGCTTGGTCCAGTTCCCCTTGCTTCACAGTATTACTGGCGGTGGTCGCTTTTGCGGTCTTCTTCTCAGTGGTATTTGTTCCGTAGCTTCTTCTTCGTCTGTTTCGGTGTCTGTTAGTGCTTGGAATTTGTTTTGGAGTCGTATTTTTTGGGCTGGTTCTGCGTCCCCCTTGTCTGACTGCTTCTTCCTTTTCTTGGATTTCTTCATCTTTGTGAAGCCATATTGTTCTGGTATGTCACTAACATCCATGTCAGTGTCGGAGTCGGTTTGGTTTTTCGCGGCTTGGAATTGCGTCGCTACTTCGCTTCTTGTAGGCTGACTGCGCATACTGGTAGACGCGCTTACCTCGAATTTGCTTGTATTGACACTCGCGGTCGAAATTATACTTGACGCGGTTGGTTGTAGTGGCGTACTGATGTACTTAGTTAGTTGTGCTGCTTTATTAACCATTTCCCTCATGTATGAGGGTTTCTTGACTGCGCCGGTACTTCGCGCTTTTCTTTCAGAGTTATAGAATTCCTTAGTGGCCTCTATAACCACTCTGTCGAAGCTCATTTCTGAATTCTTTAATTTATTAATAGTTGCAATTATGCTATCTGGGAAGTTCTTCGCTATTTCTTCCGCTTCTCGTAGATTTTCCGCCCTTACAGCGGCCACTGGGTTTTGTAGAATCCTCTCGATTCGATCGTACATTCTGAATTTTTAAATTAACTATTTATTTAATTTCGCAATTTAAGGTACTTGTACTATACCCGACCCACCTTTACATATGTAAAAGGGGCCTAAGATATATCACAATAGAATACTGAGAGCACTAGCAATCACGTGTGAACACTGTGGATGCTAGCGCGCCACTCACTATCCCACTAGAATAGAAACGTTAAACTGCACCCCAAAAGCGTCGTCAGAGTACTGCTCACTATCTAAAATACAAGGGTAACGGGAAGTAAAGGATTTATACTACAGATATATAGCCACTGGTCTCAATGTGACAACTGACAACTTTTCAGCAGGCTTTCATTGTGCAGTTTGTTGCTATCATGGGAACAGGTGTTAGCACATAAAGAAGAGAAACGACTTCTGCAATTATAAGGTTTGGTAGTGACAAAATTATCATGATATTTGCTAAAACAAAACTCAAAAAAGCGGTGACGTAAGTGGTGCAAGGAATAAACCCAAATTAATATAATACTATAATCAAGCAAAAGTTGTATCGATAATATGGACAAAATACTTTCCCATTATTCGATATAATAAAAACTCGTTGCACATCTGTTTCAATGTTTTATAATATTGACATAGTTAGCTTGGAGGTCTTTATTTTTTGTATGAAAGACAATCCTGAATAAGTGAAAGGGAACGGCCGTTGCCGAATTTTCTTGCAGAATTTGGGCAAGCAAACAGTGGTGCTGGCTATCAAAAGTCGCGTAAAAAACCCAGAACCTGGTAAAATTTCAGTACAAACTTTAAAATTCTATGTATGCTGCAAAATTCTATCTTCAATGTAAACGCTGGAATGAAAATATATCACTCAAGTGATTTTGTCATCGGACGCTACATCTGTAAGGTATCAGCAAAAACGCAGAGTAAGTGTAGAGAAAATCATGCAATATATGTAAATGTCCAATTTATAATCAACATACAGAAACAATTAACTTCATTTTCGTGTTCATAGATTCTAATATGAAGTAATTGACTCCATTTTCGATGTAATTTTTTATAAATACCTGAAGTTTATACAGAAAGCGTAGCGAAGTGGTACCCTAGCATCTCGCTATGGACAAATGTGTAAAAGAGATTTTTGAAGATGTCAGCGAGTTTCAGTTAAAAATTACATCCCAAAGATAGAAAATTTATTACTTGAAGTTCAAAATGGTACCCGGGTACCACGTCATGGGGAAGACAACTAAATAACAAAATTTAACATAGAGGAATCAGAGTAAATTATTTTAATTTTTTGTTTTGATTAGAAAATTAATTTAATAAACCATTCTTTCATTTTCCAAATTATTTGAAAAATAAGAAGCATTTATTACATATTTTATTCGATTTAAATATAGTAAAGTTTAATTAAATGTGGAAAAATTTTAGAACCCGACTTGAAAATTAAAAGACCCTTTAAGGAAAGGAGCAACTGAACTAGATAATCTTTTCTAATTATGTACTCTAAAATAACATTTACTCATGTTAATTAACGAGAATATTTGTTAGAAAATTAAACAAACTCAACTAGTAGTTATAAGGCAACAATTTTTCACTTGTATTTTGCCAAGTCGTAAAAAACAGTTAATGTCGTTTTTCTAAGCAACCTGTTTCTAAAGTCCAGATTTTTTCCTTTTAGGGAAACAATAAACTAATTATGGCGGGAATTTGATGTATTATATTGTATGTGTCCCTCTTTTAATTAAAATACTGAGTTTACCTTTCAAGCTAACGAGTGGAATTATTATTTGGAATAGGTAATAATTAAAAGATCATTGCGACAAACGTACAGAAAAATAAATTATTATATACACCATTGCTTTCCTTATATATTCATACTTCCCTTCTAGGCGGAGAAATTGAGAACTTTTCGAGATTAGAATTGAAATAATAGCCTTTATAAGGATATCGATTCATTTGTTATGCTTGCTAACGCAATTATTTATCCTACAAAATTTTGACGAAGAGCTACTAATTTAATTTCAAGTAAACACAATTAATATTAGGCAGTGTAAGGTTGGCGCAATTTTAATTTAACCAGAGGGAGCGTTATTAGTAAAATTGATTATACTCTCGAAAGCGTAACCAAGGTTTCACCAAATTTCGGCAAAGGAAGACCTTGACTCGTACAAAATAATTTAAAAGTAAAAATAAAGGTATTATATTTTCTAGAGGCATTTATACGATAATAAATAATGTAAGTGTATGAACAGCAAGCCGATGAGATTGAGTAAAATTAAGCCCCGAGAAGCTCGGATTACACGAATTAGAAATTACGATTTATTGATAATTGCTCTCAGGCTCTATTGATGCTTCAGGAAAAGTTTCAGTGGTAATTAATTTTACTTTGAAGGCGAATTCATATCCAAATTAGATGAGTTTAATATAAATTATCTAAATAAATTTGTTTTTGATAGTAACTCATTCATTACAATAGAACAAAGCTCTTCTTATACGAATGAATTTAGTTTTACTTTGAACTACTTTGAATTGAATTTTTACAACTTTATTGAAGATAATTTGAAATAAATTTATCATCGTTTAGGAAGTTGTCAAATGAAGTTGAAAATATTTTTAAACCGACAGAAATTATTCCATTTTCAGAAACTTATATGTAGGGTTAAAATGAAGATTTAATTTACTTATCACAAAATACTTGCCAATTTTTAATATGATTACGAATTATCCGCATTAACAGAACACAAATCAACAAATTACTAATTAATATATGTGTCACGTAAGCCAAAAACTTTATCTCCTGAAGTTAATTAACGCAGTGCTAATAATAAAATGCGTCCGATCAGTAATGTACGAAACGAATTCTTCAATTACATTAGTGAATTTTTTCCCTAGTTTAATATCATTTATTGAAATTTAGCTCCTTCAAGCGGCTCTTTCTGTACAAAACATACTTTTATAACTTTCATGAACTTCTTTTATTTTTTACTTTTATTCCATTAATGAGAACATAACGTAAAAACAAATTCGTTTTAAACGTCCAATTTCCTTTAATTATACTTGACACAACTTTTCTCCGCTTAAAAGTAAACATAAAGTGATCCCATCTCGTATTAATCAAACTTAATAATGTTTATAGCATAGATAAAGGCATCTGACATGTTTTTTAGGTTTGAAAATTATTTACCTTCTTATTTTGGAAGTACTTATTATTCTAAACGATAGGTAAGCGAAATTTATGTATATTTATATATAATAATATAATAAATATAATAAATAATAATTATTTTATATTATATAATTTATATATAATATATATTTATATAATTATATATTATATATTGGAGATTTTCTGCTGTCAGACTGTAGGCATCATTAGCTTAGTTGGTTAAAGCGTGTGTCATGAAAGCACAAGATCCTGAGTTCGAGCCTTAGATGATGCAAAAAAATTTTTAATATGTATAAAACATACTTGTCTTAATATTTACTTTATATATATATATATATATATATATATATATATATATATATAT
>JAHWXV010496098.1:0-10562 GCA_024586415.1 Phrixothrix hirtus | reverse complement strand
GGTTGCCAATTGCAATCTCTAATTGACTCATACATCTGATCAAAATTCGCTTTACTGAAATTTAGAAATGTCTCATTTTTTGGATTTAAAGTTTTCAATTTAGGTGCATTAAAACTGTAGTGAACTGACAACGCTGGATGGTGTACATCCTCAGTAACAAAGCTATCCAGTGATTTATTTACAGTTAAGTTTTTATTAGATAAAACTAAATCTAAGATTTTAATATTGTTCATACCTTACTATCTCCACCCTAATCATCTGAACTAAATCCAATCGAAAACCTGTGGTTTAAACTGGAAAAATGTAACAGGAAACACAATATTATAAGTAAAAAAGAGCTAAAATGCATAATTTTAGAAGAATGGGAAAGGATTTCTCCCAATTTAACAAGAAAACTTGTTCATTCCATGCCAAATAGGCCAGCAGAGATAATTAAACACAAATGTTAGGCTACAAAGTATTAATATTTTTTTTACTTATGTATGTATGTATGTATGTATGTTTATGCTGTGCCAATACTTTTGTTTAGCTATTATGTGTATTGTGATGAATTTCTGTTTGTCATTTTTTTATTTTAAATTATTAAGGTATTTTTGATTGAACATTTAGATTTGCAAGACTAACATCTTATCTGACTAAATTCCGGAAGTTTTATTATACTCCTTTAACTGATTAATAAACGATTTTCTTTCAACAATCTAACTGTACCAATGTGTACGTAAGAGAAAGTAATCAATGATACCTTGTAAAATTCTTATTCCGTCTCCATAATAAATATTATAAGTTTTATATTGGAATATGTAGGTATACATGTGCTTACTTACTATGTAAGTATGTATTTGTTAATTTATTTTAATTTATCTATTAAAATGCGGCATTATTGAGATATATGTAAATATGTATGTATGATTACTAATGTAGAAGTACCAAATTGTATCATTCCAGAAATAGATACAATAATAATTAGTACTTGCTTCAATTTTATAAGAAAGCATGCTGCTCTAACAAGGGATTAGTCGTAATCATATAAGCTGAATTATGACCGTACTTTACACAGGAGACATTTGATGTTATTCTGGTTGTCTATCTCCGTAGTATATTAATATTTTGCCGAAATATTAATTACAAACTAAAACTTTTGACAAGGATCCCGGTTGCAAATTAAATTTTGAAAGTATTTTTTTAAAATAATTAGATTCTACTTTAACATAGAATTTGTCGTATGCATTTTATTTTTTTATATTATTAATGGTTTAATAGATATTGGAAGTAGAAGAGAATTAGAAAAGTGCCTTTTTGCTATAATTAGTGCAATTTACAAAAATTCTAAATGCATAGGACAAATTTTAATTTGTATACCAATAGAATTCTGTATTGGGTATTTCTTCAAACTAAGGTTTCGAGTCACAATCCTTGTCAAAAGTTTTTAAATTTTCGTAGAATTTTGAACTGTAACCCACGTCGCTCCGGAATCGCCTTAAGGATAAGCTGGAATGTCCTATACCTAGAATCGTTTCTATTAAAAGGCCGAGAAAATACACATTAAAATATGAATATAAATTTTATAAGATTAATTTAAATTATTTCTTATAGTTGAACGTCTCATTAAATATTATATTATGAATAATAAGAAGTTTTCCTGCAGCTGGGCGGATGATTTATTTTTAAGTTCGGTTTATATACATTGAATATTTTTTGAGCAAATTTTCAAACATTAAGTGTGTCCAGTATTTTTCCAAAGGAGGATCCCATATATCGCCTTTTACATTTAGCTTCATCATTGAAAACGTGAAACAACCTAGGAAAACACATTTCTATTAAGTGTTAAAACAATATCGAATTAATAATGTCGATCAACGCCCCTTCACTAACAATTACTAGCTTGTAAAGCGAATTCGGCAAGACACGGTTACAAAATTAATTAGCCGTAATGTAATACTACACATTATAAAATCAAACTAACACGTATACGTCCCTAACCAACTTAATAATTGGTAAAAAGTAAATATTAAAACATTGTTCTATTAAAAATTTCGGTAAGCTTTATTTACTATATCTATTTCTTATAAAAAATTTGGTTATTAATAAGGGCATATTCCTACGATTTTAGAACCTCTGGGATTAAGTCTTTTACATTTAAGAAAAAATTGCTGATATTGTAACTTGAAACCAGCCATAAATATGAATTTAAACTGCAGCCGCTGCTTTCTAATCATTAAACCCATCTCAAAGATGGCCTAGTTTCATCTTTTGTGTGTTATGTTAATAAATTTAAATAATTTGAAGGAGTTTTTATTAAAATCCAAAATATGTGTGGTGTGTGTAATTTTAAAAGCAAATTAGCTATTATTACTTTTAAAATAACAAATTTAACGTACACTTACAAATATGTTCATTATTATATTTAGGCCAATGCTGGGTGATTGTATTGGTATGTGATTTTTTTTGTTAGATTTGCAATAAAAACTGATATTATGTTAGGAGCAGTATTATTTTGTAACAAGTGAATCAGTGGCGTTCTTTTTTTGTATAATACAATTGAAACTTGTAATGAACTTCTGCCTTCGAGTGTACACGCGTACCCTAAGATGAGTATTGCTACTTTTTATATTTATAAACAACATACAAACTGATTTATTAGAAGTTTCGTTCTTATAAGTTCAAAAACGAATCAATATTTAGAACAAAATTTATCTGGTTTAAGTGTTAATTAAGACCAAAAAGATATTAGACTTTACCTTCTAAAGGTATAAGAACGTGGTAATTACTCATAATCGCTATTAACATATTTTACAACATATCAATCGGTTACAAGAATGACCATATTTATTTTGTACATTTTGAGAACTTAATATAAAGTATAGAAGAGTTATTTAAATGCTGGAAAAAATAGGGAAAGGGTAAGCTCTAAATATGCCCAGAACAGGGTTTTATTTCAAAATGCCCCCCTTTTTGAATAGAGAGGCTTAAAAACACATTTTGAGAACCACTGTTAATTCTCCTTGCTTTCAAATTCATATGTTTTATCATTAGTCATTTATTTCTAAAATTGAATTTTATGATGTTTGTTTACCAATCTATAACATAACAAATACTTTCTTAGTTTACTATAGCTATGATTACAAATGACTTATAAGGGTAGCTCGTTTTAATATTATTATGATTTTGTTCTGTTTTTTTGCACCTTTTGAACATGATTAGTGTCTTTTATTAAGTTTCTGTTGCTTATTTTTCAAACCGCTTGGCAAATTCTTTAAATCTATAAAGGACATAATTACTTTAGTCATTTTAAGCATAAATCTACTTGTTGGTATAAATACGAATTTACGAGGGTGAAATGATAATTATGCGGCCTAGGAATGAAAATAAAGTATTAATGTTACAAAATTGTTTTTATTTTTCAAAATAATGTCTTAAACGTTCAATACATTTGTTCCAGCGATATTCCAATGCTTTAATTCCAGTACAGAAGAAATTTTCCTCAAGTTCAGCAAAATAGGCATTTATTGCGGCTTTGACCTTCTCATCAGTTGAAAATATTTGCCCTCTTAGGGAAATTTTTAATTTGGGAAAAAGGTGAAAGTCGGGCGAATACGGTGGATGGGGAAGTAAACCATATCTTAATTCGTGAATATTGGCTATTTAAACGATATTGGTGTAAAAGCGGGCATTATCACGATGAAAAATGATCTTTTTACGCGTTAAACCGGGCCTTTTTCGCGAATTGTTTTGTTAAACAAGTCAGATTATCATAGTATTATCATTTATTGTTTGCCCCTTTAGAATGTAATCGACCGTTAGAAATCCCTTAGCATCCCAGAAAACCGACGCCATTACATTTTAGGAAGACTTAGTTGTCATAGCCTTCTTTGGGGACGAACAACCTGATTCTATCAACTACTTATATTGCAATTTCGCTTCCAGGGTTTAGTAATGAATCCATGTTTCATCTGTGGTAATAAACCTTCGCACAAAATCTGCTGGATCCTTTTGAAAGCAGTTAAACCTGCACTCGCTTTTGATCCAGTGAGAGTAAACGTAGCAGTCATCATACCTTCCGTGCCTAATTCTTGTGTTACAATATTACACACCCGTTCTTTTGAAATACCCACAGTACTGGCAATTTCGCTTAATTCTAGTCTCCGGCCTTTTATTATATCACCGATTTTTGCGACCACTTCTAGGGCGTCTCGGTCGATGTTCATCTTGAATACTTGTGCGGCTACGTTTGAACTCAGCTATCCAACTTTTTATGGCCGTACATGAATGAGCAGAATCACCCAAAACATTCTGCATTTCTTCAGGAATATTTGCATTTTTTGAACCTTTCATATATAGAAACTTAATCACGGCACGTTTTTCAATATTATCCATTGGAAAACAAATAATCAGTGAAGCTGCTAACAACAAACTATTTGACATATTGAAGTCAGAGTTTCAATGCGACTAATTTAAACACACCAATAGTTAGTGTAGTACCACCCTCCATTTGAAGGCCGTCTAATTATCATCCCGCTCTTGTTCATTAAATATGGTATCAAATAAAACACTATATTCAGAATTCGCCTATACCTAGAGTCTGTTTCATTTAAGAAGTTGTTAAGACACCAAAAATAACACAATTGGACTTGTATGATAAACATAGCAAGCTAGCTTGTA
This sequence comes from Phrixothrix hirtus, assembly GCA_024586415.1. NCBI lineage: Eukaryota > Metazoa > Arthropoda > Insecta > Coleoptera > Phengodidae > Phrixothrix > Phrixothrix hirtus. Next base: position 5,903 of record JAHWXV010496098.1, on the reverse strand, counting down.
TCGAATAGCGAACTTTGGCAACCTTTTTTTGTTTACAGGGGATGGACTCTAAAACTAAATTTCACATAAAAAATTTCGAGCCTTGCTAACTACGTATTTTTTGCTAGTTATAAACGAAATTACCTCCGACAATTGTGAAATGGGTAAAATAATCTAAAAATTTAAATAATTTACATTTACTGTAAATGTTAGAAGCGCGATATGTCTGTTCATTCAATGTTTCCGAAATTTATTGACACAAAACACAATGTCCAAAACTAATAAAGAAAAATGTCAAAATTGAGAGCAACCGCTCAATAACTTCTATTCTAATATATTAAGCCTAACATAAATAGGAATGGTATGTTTCCGCTGAATACATGTAAAAATTCAATTGTGAGTAGTAAGCATTTACGTCATCGTTCCCAAGTTTTATTTTGTGAAACTCATACTCAGCCGTTTTTAATGGTTATTACTTAATTTATTACCCGTTTAAAAACTAGGAGTTTTGAGCCTCATTCGATTGTAAATTTTAAATAGTTTTATTTTATTATCTCAGGGGTGGTTTTACAAACTAATAATGTTTTACATATACAATAACGCTTTGGAAGCTATGGCGAAATGTATGTAATTTAAGATATATCATTCATTTTATGTTTCACTTAATATAAATGTTTAAAATGTAAGTAAGTATCGATGAATGAAGATCTGCGTACTTAATGCCAACAAACTGTCACAATCTGTACACTCGATATTGCTGCTTAAGGGTGTCTACGGCAATGGCATACGCTATATAACAATAGCGAAAGTTCTAAACAGTTTATAACAACTTTTCAAGATTCTTTTTTACTCTAACAAAAGGGATCTAATCATTTTATGCATTTTTATTTGAGTACATAAGGGGAAAAGGTGTTTTAAGTATCTGTGAAAGTATTTTAAAGGAACTTTGTATGCACAGACAAATGGTGGAAATAAATTAGATTATCTTTTTTGACCTTTGTTTAGCTTCAACTGGGTTAATATAAAAAATTAAAATAATATAACTTTACTAATAAATGCCCGTAAACAAATTATTAGACACCAATTGTATATAGCATATTTTGTTTGTTTAACACATTTAATACGAATAAATATAGCATATTTCTCAATAAAGATTGCTATTTTTGATTTTTATGCTTAGAGTGGTTTTTTCATACATTATGAAGACTTCATATCCTTACTAGGTAGTTGTGATTTAATTTATCAAAATAAATTTTAACCAGGGAAGATTTATTTTTAAAATTATTTAAAGGTTATGATCCTTTAGACTAAGGATTTAAAATTTTAGGTAAATAAATATATATATATATATATATATTATATACTTTTTATTAGTTTATGTCTTCCTATATTTAAATTATAAACTTGTATACATCACCCAAATAAGACAAATGTTTAAAAATAGAATAATACAACAAAGAGCCTAATTCATTACTTTATCTAGACATTATAATAGCATAGGTCATAAAATAGATTACAGTGATGTAAACATATTAGTAATTGAACCAAATTCCGAACAAAGAACATTTTTAGAATGTGTCATAACATTAGTCAATCTTTATATAATCACAATTCAATATTTTTTTTGATTTATTCATCTAATTGTTTATTTGTTATTTAAGCAAGTTCTTAATTTTTAATGCTTGATATTCATTGTCACTTTAGCAGTTATTTAATTTATATTTTGGTTCAAAGTTATTTAATAAATTAAATTTGGGATTGAGGTCATTAAATTATTGTAATACAGCTGCGTTGATGCAGACACATAATAAATAAACTGTGTTCGGTATGTACATTTTGCTTTCTAGTTTACTTAAAACTATTTAGTAACTACAAGAAGTCGGGAATAAGCACATCGGGTTGTGTTCGGTAGAGAGTTCTAGCAATTCAATGTGAATCAATTTGCCCAATGTATTTTAGCGAGTTTAGAAAAATTTGTAAATGCTAATAAGTACGCATGAATATAGTAATCGTAAAATAATATAAGTAATAATGGAACAACATGGTATTCTTAACATTATTGTCAGATAAGCACTTTAAAAGTATAAAATTAGTTATGGGTAGGTTATGAAACATTTCTTTAAATAGTTATTGATATACTATTGGTCTTTTAAAAAGAAGTTACAAAAAGCATTGTATATAATATTTATAAGCAGTTCTTGTTTCGGAATTGATATAATTCCTTTAATTCTTTTATTTTGATATATTACACTTTTTAATTAGCAGAATTAGGTAGATTAAAATATTTAATTATACTATTGATCAAAAGATGCTTTATATATATTTTTGTCATTTAAATTGACTGTATCGAGCAAACTCGATGTTTAAATTAAGTTTATTTGTTTAAATATAACTCTAATACAAGCGTATTTAACGGTCAAAGTTATACATTTAAGGTTAATTTGTGAAAACCAATTATCCATTTAGAAACATAGTTTCATTTTATTTAATATTTACTAGGATTATAAAATAAGCAACTTTTCGAGGCTGGGAAAGTATTCTTACAACGTTAATATTTTTAAGTAACAACGTTATCGTACACGAAAGACGAATTAATTTATTTCCTAGAAGAATGAAGATGTTATTGTTTCAAACGACGAATAGGTAATCTATAAAGCAATAAATGTGTCTCCCTCAAACTATCTAGTGATAATCCAAATGATATATGATTATATTTTTTATATGCAGACATTGTTTTATATGCAGTCCAATGATTACGGTTCAATTAGAGTTTCACATATACAAAATAACAATTTGTTGTTTTAAAATTTTATTTTTAAGTAATAAAAAGATTTACAAACTTCTGTAACTGTTTTGTAAAATAAAAAAGTATTTCTATGGTCTAAGCCTCACTTAGGTACTTCTATTGTAAGCATCACCACTTAACATTTTAAGACGTAGTTACAACGCAACTGCAAGCGATTTCAAAAGTAAAGCGGTTAACCAATTATATTACCTCAGTATACATTATTTTACAAGCATGTATCAAATATGGGTTGATGTCAAGTTAATAAATACATTCAAGTTAAAACTAAACTCGTAAAACTATCAAAATTTATTAACATCCATAGAAGATTTATTTTATCAAATTGACTTCTTATAGAAGGTTATTAATTAGTGTAGGAAAGGATGCTTATTATTTTAGGGGCGCCTATGTAGGTACGTGTAAATGAATAATTTTATATTTATTCTTTGATGTAGGTATGTCTGAACAAATTATTATACCTTGGATGATGTATTAAAATTTCAAAATATCAAAATGATAGTGATCGCAACAACAATTAATGTTTATTTTCATAAATGTAAAAATACACACTATTTGTGTTATTACAAAATGTGTGATATACTAAATTGCTACAGACGAATATCTGCAATGGAATTCGATTATAAAACAGACGAAGTTTTGCTTGGAAAGTTATTACATGTTCACTTGTATACAAGAAAGCAATAAGTTTTTATATGTAGCAAAACTCGGTTTCATTTGCTTTGTAGAATGTAAAAATGAATTTTCTCGATTTTATGTTTATGCCTTAAATCAAATATGAAGATAAAAAAGCGCTTTGAGAGAATATCGTATGTTAATCACAAGTTGAAAATAGTTTACTAAACAATTTTAAACCATTTCAAATACAACATTTAAATTGTTTTGTTTCTTTCATGGAAACTACATTTTTCTATTAAGGTAATCACTATCCAACTTTAGTACTTGTTAGCTGCTATCGCTATACTAAATGTGTTCTAAATTTAGTACACAACTTTCTACACCGCATAATATAAAATTGAAAGTTAGTTTACCCGTTTGTTCAGGATGTCCTAAATTTTGAATGTATATACAGAGTGTTTACAGGTCATGACAGAAACGAAGGCCAATACGATATAACGAAAATGAAACATTAGTCACGAATGCATCGATAAAACCGCGAAATAGAAAGTGTTGTAATGTTCATCATTAGATTAGAACAGTTGCCATAACGAGTGACTAACAGGCATGCAGTGAGTGTATCATGTAATAGATTCATTATGTTACTACGTACCAGTACATTCACTAGAAGTCGGTTTTCGAACGAACACAAAAAGAATTTCTTTCCACTAATGCAATGTGATTCCGAATACAATATTATTTATGTTGTCAACTTTGTAAATATAAACAATTTACTAAATCGCTTGCCTCTGGATAATTGAAACAAAAATGTACCTACAAAAAAGAAAGACTGTTAGCAACACATTATTAAAATCTATCAAAATTATGTTACTAGTATAACTTACAGTTTATAAAGAATTAATGTACAGGGTGACTCATTTTCGATGCAATTGCGGGGTATCGTGATTAGTAATAATGTTTGAAAAAAAACAAATGACATTCTCGAGATAAAATTGACGTTTGAAGTTCATGATGTTTTTAGTTTTAGCGTTGTTCAATGTTTCTGATTTTAACATGATTTTCAATGAGTCGTATCTCAATTATTTTTAAAATTAGAAACATTAAAACTGCTACCAAATAAATTTCTTTGAATAGAGACCAAAGTAAGCTTCGACATACAAAAATTCGCAATTTCTTTTATTTTCAAAAATATATATTTTATGATAGTAATTTTTGCAAATTACCCGTTTATTAACCAAACTTTTTTTATTTATTTCAATAACACATACGGTACTGTGAAAAATTCAAGGACATACGTGTCAGTGGTTATAAAAATATCGGTAACGTCGTTAGAATGAATCTAAGATTAATTTAATGGAATATGAAAACTACGAACAGTTGAGAGGATAAAATGTTATAATTTGTATGAAGAAAGTTAAGTTGCTGCTAATTAGTATCTTAAAATTTATCTAGAATGGCAACAACCAAATAAAAATATTTCACTGCTTAAAAAATAATTAAATTTGTGCAGATTCCTTTAATAAGCCATGAAACAAATCTCCACGTAAAATATTATCTAAGCTGATAGTTGGTTAGATTGGTCCCATTGTATGTGCAGTAAATTCAGCGCCAATATTGGCATTGGGTGAGGTTTGCTCTAGCGTTGGTAAATACAGCACCGGTTAAAGGAAAGGGACACTGTTGCCATTGGCACATGAATATATTGGTAGTCCCATTCACCCTACATAACAAATGTATATTTGAAGTCACATGCATACTTACATACTTATATATGTATAAGTATATTGAAGAACGAGGAGTGCGTGCACAGTTGAAAAGGAGACTCACTTGAATCGCAACAGCGAAACAAAAGCATTAGAAGACGTATTTGCGTATTTGAATAGTCATGGTTTTTTATGTGGTAGGTTTTATAAAACAAAATAAAGATAATAATATAATTTTAATTAATACATACATTTTTATAAGCTGCACATTTAATTGATACAACGCGATATACCCATAAAATATATTTATTTAGTGAATAGCCGAGAAGGTATATAAGTATCGAGTTATTATTGATTATTTTAGTCAGTAATTAGTAAAAATCTGTAAACAGACATAGCAAAAGCGTGGAAAACCCCTGTTAAAGACAGCAGTATTGTGCTTTTTTTGTGCTTTCATAATCAACGCTTCGCACTCGAGGGATATTTCCATATTTCCTTTCACTAACTCGATAACTATAATATATATATAAGCTGTAAATGCATTATTTCGTCGGTGTAGTTGAGCTATTCAAATTATAGTTTAAAAAATAAACTACATATTTACGAATAAATATCTAAAGGCAGCTTTTAATTATAACGTGTGTAAAAGAACTCGTCTTATCAGAGTCACATATGGTTAACAAAACGAATGTCTCAGAAGGATTTGCAAAAATGTACATTGTAACTACCAAAAGCAATTTAGTTGTTAAAAGTATGTAGTTAAAATGTCGGAACATCAATTGTGAACTACTCTTTGACAA
>JAHWXV010496051.1:0-12633 GCA_024586415.1 Phrixothrix hirtus | reverse complement strand
TTAATTATAAAAACTATTAAAATAAACGGAAAAATATCGGTAATTAATTACAACAGGCTTAAATAAAATATCTACAGGATGTTCTAAATGTTAATCGGTATAAATATTTTAAATTATATACAGTTAATGGGTCCTTACCTGGACTTCGCATTTAGTTTGTGTTTGCTAATTATTGAACTAATTGTTTATTCCAAACTAAAATAAATGCCAGGTAAAGGCACGTTACAACTTGATCTATATTCTTAGTTCTAAAGGCTTCGTTAATGGTAAACAAGGTGAGTTCATACTGACTATGGAAGCATAAACCGAAATTAAAACACTTCACTAATTCACGTGCACAATCACTACTGGAGTAATTGAAACTCAAAGCTCTATTTTTGTAGTGGGGCGAGTTAATATATTTTGAATTGTTATGGCAAACCTTTTAATTTTACATTTCCAATTTATATTGTAAAACAAAAATTTTATTTTATATTTTATACTTGTGATATAGGCTAAATATCAATTGTTATTTATTAAACTAATTATATTTTAATTGTCTGATGTCATTAAATTCCTTCAAAAAAAATTTTTAAAAAAGTGTTGACGTTTCTTTTTATAAAAAAGTTTTAATTATAAATGTCTTATGTTATCGACAAAGATACCTAGACTTGTGTGTTCTTTTATATAAAAACGTTTAGCCTGTTTTAATTATACATTTTTACAAATTACCTAATTAATATACAACCTTTATGTACTCTTGTATGTAAGCCCTGAGGATGCCAACCAATAAGGTTTAGGCGAAAACGTTTGGCCCTAATTACTTAAAATAATTATAAATAAAAGCATTAACTAAACTCGTGGGGAAGACTCAATTCTTATTATAATTTCTAAAAATAAATATGTTATGATGAATTCATAATTGTAGTCTTGACTTATTTAAACAGCAAAGCTTAATCCCTAAACTTAAGATATTAACAATGATTAGATTAAAATATTTTCTTAAGCAAAAGGTCTACTTCTTATCTTATGTGAAATTCTAGTTTACGTTCTTAAACCATTTGCAAAACTTAAACCGTTATTAAAATGTAAAAATTTAAAATTTTTATAAATGTAAAAATTTTAAATTTTTATATTTTATGAGGGCTGAATCTTTATTTTGGGGAAAACTAGGATACAATCAATAATCGTAAATCTAAATATTGTATTTAAGTACCCTGCTATATTTAGTACTTGCAATATTGTTGAAAATGAGTATTCAAATGATTGACAAGTTATTTGAATCCAACTTACATTTACCTTTATAATTTTGTTAATTAATCCTAATTGGCATTTCAAATAACAAAAACAATAACGAATAGAACCAATAAACAAATAATAAATTATTGGCCTTATTGCTTCGTAAGTAGACCATAATAAATATATTGTATTAAAATTTTATTTTCTGATAGACAATTATTAACTGACAATTGAATATAGAAAAAGTTGAAAAAGTAAAATGAAATATTACATTTATAAAAAAAGTTACAATTTGAGATACGAGATAAATATTTTACGATGTAAAATCTAAACATCCTGATAGGCTTATTCAATTTCTACTCATTTGTTAGTGTAGCTTTTCAGAAATAGAATAATTCCTCTTTAGAATTGTGAGCTTTTATCTATTTCATAACGGTAACGTTAAATAATTTTGGAATATACGCCTATACAACAGTACACTAAAGACAAGAAGCTTGTTTGTAGTATTGGTTAAGAGGTTTTGCTGAAACCCTTACAAGTATAAAACTAAACTGTTGAAGCAATAAAAATATTATTGTTATAAATTGAAGCTCTATTAAGAACAACATAGATTTTGGTTGTTTTTGTAGATAAATATAGTATACATTTTTCTGAATCAAATAGGTAATCTTCTTGAAGAGCTTTGTCATATTTCCTTCAAGGTGGATTTTTATTGGACTGTAACGATGTAATGCTCATATAATAGACGTCCCTTTAGGATACCTAGGCATAGGATCTCCATGAAAATACAAAAATGTGCCTTATGCGCTTGTTCATAAGACGAGTATAACAATCGTAAGGAATTCTCATGTTCAGGAATCAACTATTAATACGACTCTTAGACATACTTCTTGTAATGCTACTTCAAGTTGAAATCGTCAATGCTTGAAGGATTTTATGCTCAATAAATAATAAATATTTGAATCCTATTACATTGATGAATTTGCGAAACAATTATGAAGCTGTTCAAGTGATGAATATATTAACTTAACTTGCGACTTAATTAATTCCCTTGCACAACGTTCGAGTGGTCTAAAATAGTAGTTAGGAGGTAAATTCCATTTCAATGAGATATTAACGTTACTTATTAATCTTCATTAAAGGGCGAATGCATATCAATATTCTCCGATGACGAAATTTCCTTGCTGCACATAATCAGTAAAGATTATCCCATACTCATCCCATAAAGTAGAAGCGAACACATTTTCTACAGGCTTCTGCACATAAAGCTCTTTGATTTAAAGAAAACCGGTATATTTCTACTTCTTTGACATTTATTTGACATCTAGGCTATAACAAGCTTCATCAAGTGTTGTAACTTAGAAAAGATAGAATGAAAACATTCTAATAGGAAATATTCAATAATAAGGTTTAGAATGTTCAGGAACAAAAGGTAAAAGAGTTATTGTCTAAAACATCATTAATTTACCAGTGCACAACTTATTCCCTGTGTACATAAACCAGCATCTCATTAACTGATTAAAATATGTAACAGCAAAATATATAAGGAGTAACTAAGTATATAAGAATGGATATATAATTTTCGAATATGCCTTAAATTTTGACGGTATAAATCGTTATTCCAATATAGTTTATTAACGAATATGTATAAAAACTAAACATTCTAATTATCACATATCTATCAAATAGTTTTAGTTTCTTGTAGTGCTAAAACCACGTTTGCCTTATTTATCCTATCCATTGTTTATAAATATTCCCATATTAAAAAATTGCTTTAGGTCCATTATTAAATTCGTAACCACAGCATATTTTAAAAATTTATGTGCGTTTTTAATGGTTCAGTAGCTTCAATTGTATTGAATTTTTGATAACTTGTTGCATGCTGACATGTAAAACGCGATCTTGTAAATTTGTACACCATTATTTTACAATTTTATAATTTAAAGGGTCTCTTGTCAATAAAACCTCTTAAATTTCTTCTAAAGTGCATTGTTTAGAGGTCTAAATAGTTTAGCGCCTCTAAATTAAAAAACTATTGGTGTCTAATTAGTTGCGAAGAAGCATTTGCAAAACACCAAAAAATCTAAAATGTCAATGGTTTTAAATTAACTCAGTAAGAATAAAAAATGCATGAATCAATAAACTCAAATAAACACAATGTTTTAAAACAAATACCTATCTCCGTTATCAAGTTTGTTGGTTCATGGATGTGTTGTTCACTTATTAAGTTAATTTAAAGCTTTTAACAATTTAGATTTTTGTTCTCAAGTAGTTAATAATTATTTTTTAATTCAGCAGCATAAATTAGATTTTGGTATAAAACCATTATTTCATAAAAGTATTGGGTTACATTTTACTTAAATGGATGCTAATTTTAATTTGGATATTTCCTCTTGTTGTTTTGATATTGAATTATTTCATGATTACAGTGTCTTCGATAAAATCCTCTCACCAGCAGTTAAAATATTTAGACGCTGAAATATAATAAATAAAACGCGATCTGGGTGCTAAATTCTTTGTTACAGGCACATATATTAAAATTAACCTAAGAATAAAGCAGCCTTAACGACAATTTAATTTTATTGACCTATAGTGTACAATTGGCCATTAAAAAAAAACAAAATTCCTGTGAAATGAACCATAACAGTGTTCATACTTGTCATTCTACCGAGTAATGAGGGACATTATGTAAATTTAAAACATGTATTGTTAGTCATGGTTTAGATATTTGACTATAACTAATGTCCCATCAAGCCGTATTTTCTAACAGCATAAAAAGGATAGGGGTATATGCTTGAATGTTTAAGAATTAATCGTTAACATAATTAATATGGCATTAACTACTACTTTCCAAAGGGATTGCATGAGTGCATCAGTTAGACTCGTAGCTTTGGTTTTTAGACTGTGTTGCGTATACGAAGTGCTTTTAAACCAATATTCGTGATAACATGTCAACAGTTCAAACAACTTCTACTACATGATGAGTGTTCAACATCTTTTGTCTCTTGGTCGATAATATATATATATTAATTGATGAAAATTAAATATGTTAAAATCAAAAAAACATATCAGATGTCCTCTTTTCGAGGAATAATTCATTTTTCTATATAGCTCCCACTGGTGTCAAGGCACTTTCGCTATTGATGCACTAGTGTTTGCAAACCACCCGAGAAGGAGAAGGCCGGCAATTAACAGCACCAGCAACGCGCTGTTTAGTAATGTCTTCGTCAGAGACAACGCGAATGCCCTTCAGATCTTCCCATCAGCTCTGAAAACAGCTGAAAATCATATGGCGCTGGCTTTGAATTATAGGGTGGGTAAAGAAAAATAGCTTGAAACTGAAGCTTCTCCAATACAACGTTTGTCTCTAGAATTGTATGAGAATGAGCGTTGTCGTAGTGAATGATCGCACTTTTGGGCGACAACCTCGGTATACACGTGCACGCAAGTGCGTGAGCGTCTGGGTACTGACTTAGCAGTCACTCCACGTCCAAGAAATTCGATCAGAACCACACCATCTCTGTCCCAAAAGATGGTGACCATGACTTTGCCAACTGAGGGTGTGTCTTGAAATTCTTGGGACGAGGTGGGGATGTATGCTTGGACTCCGTAATTTGGTGTTTAGCCTCTGCCTCGTAGTGTCGTGAGAAAAGCGTTCCAGTGTGCTTCATAATGCGCCAAATTTCGCTGACATATATCCATTTGGGCTTGTTTCGTGTTTCTGAGCGCTGGGTACAGATTAGAGGGCAGATGAGCCAAAACGTCTTGAAGCTGTAGCTTCTCCAACGTGACGTTTGTCTCACGACTTGTGTGAGGCCGTGCGTTGGCTTGGTAAACAATTACACACAAGTGCCCAGCGTCTGCGTACTTGGTTGGCAGTTGCGTAACGTACAAAACATGACTTGGCATCTTATGGCTGTCTTAAACTTCTTAGGACAAGGCGAGCTCGAATGCCTGTAATCCGTGCTTTAGTGTTTTCTTTTTGAGTCGTAATAATCTTATGGGATAGATGACAACCATGTGTGCTTCGTAACGCGCCAAATTTTGCTGGCACATACTCATTCGGGCTTGTTTCATGTCGATAGTCAGCTGACAAAACATCCATCTGGAGTGCACTTTCTTGAACCTAAGCTCGTCATTTATGATGTGATTCAGTGTTCCAAGCGATGAATTCCGGCAATTACCCTCTGCTTAATGTGACGATCATAACGAATAAATTCAACAAAACGTGCCACTGGAGTTGATTCAGACAACGGGCGTCAAGCGTGGATCTTCACTTTCACACTCGACGTCTTTCTTACTTAACTCCTGACTGTGCTAACGTTAATACTTGCTTCGCTATAAATGACACTCATTCAATCGTGGACATCGATAGGTGGAAAATCTTCCGCAGACAGAAATTCTTTTACAGAAGATGTCTTAAGCGTATGTCAATGTGGCTGGTATTTACTTATGACTGCTTCGATGTCAGCGGTTTCACATGAAAAATTAAAACATCGAACAAAAGATAGAAACTGTATCTTTCTATTTATTGTAACATCGTTCATTATCATGAATGAATAAGTTGCAGACAAGGCAAAAGATATTTAACGCGCCTCAAATGTGGAAGAGCAAAGTCTTTATCTCAGAAGTGGAGGTTTACTTAAGCATATGGCTTTTACTGTGACTGTATACTAGGAACAATATAAAGCCTGGGTGTTTTATGTATGCTACCAGCCTATTTAACAAATCCTTGCAGTTGGTCGTTCGACTCTCAATGTTCTTTACTGTACCCATAATATGGCGAGAATCCTCAAACCACGAGCCATGTTGTTATTTTGCATGACTACACCGGTATAAAATGAGTTAAAAAAGGACAAGTTGAATAACTAAATCTACAGTCATATAGAAAGGTTTCCTGCTACCAAACCGTCCAGTGAATACAAACTGGAAGCGAAAGAAAAATAACTTATTGTGCTCCCAAATTCATCTGAATCAACTACCTCAAGAGATTCTGTTTTCACTCGAGATATTTTCTTAGAAAAGCTACGGAGAACTGGTTTAATTCGAGACCCTAATTTGATAAAAAAAAGAGCCGATATTCAAGCATCCATGCCAAATTAATGGAATATTTTACAGTAGAATGCTAATGTATCAAGGTATCGTAACCAATAACATATAATAATGAAAACCTTTGGTTTTGAGCAGAACACTGAAGAAGAGGATTGGAAGTTTTCCATGGACAGCTCTAATCTAAGACCAAAAGAAGTATTGCTTCATAATGGAAATAAGTTTCCTATAACTGACAATTACGATCTCCTTAGTTAAAATTTCAAAGTTTTCAATATCCATTATACAATCTATTTATATAGCAAGAAATCGTTGCGAAAAGATTTTGCATGCAACCCATTGCCAAGCATTTTCTATATACGCATTAAAAAATGCATAACTACTAATTTTAATTTGATTAGATCGTCGAACATGGTGTTGAATTAACCAATCATGACAGCTTTGAGAAAGATCCTTTGACGATAACATGTAAATTCCAACAAACATAGCGCTACCTAAGTATACCCAAATAAGTGAAATAAATTACCGCTGATTAGTATCAGCTGCGAATATAACGTTTACGGAAGAGTAACGCCAGAGTAAATTATAAATTTCATATTTAGAAAAACGGGAAAAGCTTTAAGGCAAGTTGTTGGAATGTGCATGTATAAAAAGAAATTAAGACAAATTCAACAATGTAAGGGCCCAGGAGTTTGTGTCCCTTTATAATTGACGATACCTACCTATTTAAGCGTACCTCGAAAATAGTTTGTGGCTTGGACACAAATCCATAAATCCTAATTGGAAAAAGGGAAACTGTCCAGAAGGAAGAAATATTATCAAAATCGAAATAATAGCAAATCAAAAATTTAAAGCGTAGGTGAATATCTTAAAAGTTTTAAACCTAATACATTTTTCTATAACGAAGTAAAGACAAAAACCATTTATTGTAAAATTAATTTAATTTAAATATAAACTTAACCTTTACTACTCGTTGTTTAAATCCCTTAGTATACAAAGTTCATTTAACTCCTTGTTTACAGAACGCTCCAAGAAATATAATCGGAAAACGTCTTTTCATTTCTTCTATAACTGCTTTTCTGCAGATCTTTTATTCTATTGTAATGTAAAATATCTGATTGCATACATTTTATATTACTGTTTTTTTAATTTTAATTTAAATAAATTTATAGAACACATTTAATTGTTACTTAATGGTAAAAACATTGGTTGTAAATAACATTTGGTGTAACCCACAAATTTTAAAGTAAATACAATAGGTACTTTTGTAAATATAAATCATGTTTGCGATTGTAGCGCGATTATGAATCATATCGTTGGTAAACTACGACCTTTAGGTGCGCTTAAAAATAATTGCGTTTGAAAAGTGTAATCGCAATTCATGTGATTAATAATCGCAGTAATCGGCCTAAAAGGGCGCTTAGTGTGATTAGTTTATTTTAACTTCAAAATTTCAAATGATGGACAAGAGCCAAATATGTAGATATTAATCTTTATTAGTTTTCAATGCTTTTAAATTACACTTAATTCGTATTTATGCATTGTAGATATATTTTGAAATGATAAATCCACAAAAAACAACTTGTAACTTGCTAATATAAATTCAAAATAATCAGCCGTAGCTAAACAAATCACAAAAATGAATCAATTGCTTTGGAAAACGAATATTATAAATCTCTGATTAATCGCTATGACATCACGGATAATCCCTTGATTTTAAGCGCAATCGCGATTTATATTTACAAAAACACCTATTGTTTCGGGATAAATGGTATCGCCCGCTCTAAGGCTTATTTAAATAATACAGTCTCGAAATAGCTTGGTTACCTTTACGTAAACCTACATAATAAGGTAATTTTAATGAATTGCTCAATACTCCCTAATTGGCAGTGTAAGTTGAGCGGTATGAAGACGAGCGCTGTAGTGAAGGAATAAGATGCTTCCAATAGGTTGTTTACGCCTTTTTGTGTGAAATCAAGTTCAACTTTGTCAGACAATAGTTGAATTAATAGATAGTATTGACAGTTCAACTTTCTGCCAAATAATCGATAGCCAAGACCCCTGAATCCCAAAACACCGTCGCTATAACATTTCTAGCAGAAGGAAGAGCTTTCGCTTTTTTGAGAACTATCTTTTTGGGAGAAAATGATCAATCTAAGTTTCAGACGTCTCCTTCTTGTTCAGCGCACATTGGATGCTCTGTTATAACTTGCACTCTATTTGTTTTTGCTCTAAGGAAAGCAGTGTTGAAACTCACCCGCCACAAATTATTTTAAACTCCAGTTCCTCATAAATAATTTTTCCAACACCACCTATGCTCGTTTCCAGCAATAGTGAAAATTACGAACAGAAATATGTGTACCATGACGAATAAGCTCTACAATTCGTTGAATATACACTTCATTAATGGATGTTTGAGATCGTCTAGGGAGTACTAAATTTGCAACATCTTCTCTGCCCTTACCAATCATACACTTAGGTTTTTTATAGACTATTTTCGTCAAATAACAATTTCAGAAGATTTAGCATTTCTATTACTAAGAAATTTTATTATAATTAGATTGTTCGGACATAAATGTCTAAACTGAACAATATCAGTTCAATTGAAGGTAACAGTACACAAACCTTCTAGATAGACTGGTAAATTAATAAAAAAAAATGCAATTTTCTAGTTCATAAATTGCATTAATTGTTGCACCATAGTTTAGGGTTAAATTTGGACTTACCTCATATAATGAAATAACTCTATATTAAATTTATTGGAATAAAAATAAACTGTGTGCATTTTTAAAAGCATATAGAATTTTCATAGCAATAATATTTAAACAGCCGATTTCATTCCTAAGATAAAAAGTCAAATGAATGAGCTACGTAAAGTAATATGATATAAAACAAACATAACAGAATTTTTTTGTACGTGAAATACAAGTTAAGTCTGAAGACATTACATATCCGTATTTGTGATCAATTTTACGTGAAAATTTGCAAAAACTTATTTTCGAATTAGATTAAATTTTTTCAGAGAATTGTGTTCGCTATGAATCCGTGAACACTTTGTATTTATTAATATAATTTTACTATATACATTTATCTTTGCTTCATTTACAAGTTTACAACGGCATTACTAAAGCTTTCAAAATCCTCAAGGCCAAAAGCTTCGAGGAATGATGTCTAAATTTTTAGCAACACAGCAGCAATGAGATTAATTTAATTCATCCTTGACAGATGCTTATCTATATAAATAATCACTTACATAATATACTAGCATTCGAAATATGTATAGAAATTGTCAATATTTTATTTTTTTCATTTTACTTCTCTCATATATATATTTTTTTTCTTCTTATTTTTTATTATTTCTTATCGTTCTCCTAACTATTCAAGGTTTGAGTGGAAGAGCAGGGTTTAGCAAGTATGCTAAACATCTGAACTCCGCCTTGAGATTATTTACTAACACAAATTGTAACATATCTTGTTGTTTTGACATACATTTATTTTCTTTAACACATATACAACGTATATTTTCTTTCATTTCTTCTTTTATAATAGGTTTATAGCTAAGCTGATATCAAACTTTATATAGCCAAGGAGCTATCATAGTTATCATAACGTTTGTGACAAGCCTTGTGGTACGTTGCAAGCTAACTTTTAATAAAAAACTAAATAACTGACTAACAAATGCCTGAACTAAAAGATTCAAACATACGTGCTTTTATTAATGAATTTTTTATACAGTTGTTGAGTTAATTTAAAGTCACTGACAAAGTTCTAGATTCTTCGATTTTTGCAACAGATTTTCTTCACTAATTATTAATTATTTTTTATTTTAGTAACGTTTAACTCCATATTTAGTACGTTAATTAACAACTTCTCCTTTCTTTAAATAAAATTTGAAGGCACTAGAACTCATCCCACTAAAAAATACGAGGAGAGTCCCAAAAAAGAAAAAGAACTTATATTTTAAAGAAACGTTGTCGAAAGTAGGATGAAATACACTTCAATCACCGTAAAAGTACTTTCCATTAGCGGTTATACATGTGTCCCAACATTTCACGAATTGATTACGAAATTTCAGGAATTCTTCATAGTTGAACATATACAACGTCTTAGCCAAATTCATTTACCCCTGCTTTACATTATTAAAGTATTTGCTTTCAGGAAGAATTTATTCTGAGAGAATAAAGAGAGTAGTATTATGCTAGGTCCCATAAATATGGAAGTTGAGGGAGAAGGACTATGCCATAAGAAATCAAATATCTCTGCACATATACCGCATTGTGTGTGGGCGCATTGTCATAATAGAGAAACTATATTCACCACTGCACCACAAATTTGGACATTTTTACCTAACATTCTCACGCAAACTTAGAAATAAAATTCTTAATTAGCCGTTTATTCAGAAGGAACAGATTCACTATTGACGATCCCTTAAACATAAAAAAACACATCAGATGTATCTTTACATTTGATAAAACTTGTCGTGGCTTCTTTAGTCTAAAGAAGTTTAGCGTTTCCCACTGTTTTGAAGCTTACAGTTTACTTGGCAAAATCAGTTTCAAGTAATTGCATATATTCACTCGATAGGGTTTTTGAGCCGCCGCCCGCAAGTAAGGAACCAAATTTGCTAAATCACGCCCCATCTGTAAATCCCGAACAAAAATGAATCCGCTGGGGCGAACTTCAGCTCATGCCAGCTCTATCTGCTAATCACTCGATGGTTATTTGACGATCTGATTGTTGAATTGTTGAAAGTTGCACTAAACGTAGCTAATCTTCAACGAGAGTTTCTTCCCGTTTATGTGACTTAACCGGTACTACTCCCTTAAAGGTAAAGCTAAATCATGTGTAATAATTTTTGCCAAAAGAAGTTACATTCAATGACCAAATAAACATTTCCTATCGCTATTAACTCCTTTATTATGATCAATTTTCAAAAGTCAATGGTTATCTAAGTAGTTAATAATAAAAAAAACTAAAAAATACAAAATTCAGCCACTTCCATTGTTACAGTGCCTACTATTTTAGATAGAAGCTTTGTTTTTGTTTTTTAACGAAATGTAATTTTCCACTTTTATGCTGCAGCTAATAATTTGTCCATCGAGCTGAAAAGTTAAGATCTCGAAAACGTACAAAATAAATACGGACTTATCAGTGGTTTATCAGATCGACATTTATAATTTACCTAAAACGACGTTTTTCTTGTGATAATTTCTGTATATGGTATTTTATTGTTAATTGCTGACACAAGCATACACGTATGTCATCTATTTACGCACATTAGCGCGGTCGTCGACTATACGGGGTGCCCCACCTTGGATATACATGACCTCACCAGTGTGTTCTTGGGTGCACAGCAAACATAAAAGACCTAGTAAACATTTCTTCGCAAATAAATCGTTTCGGAAGTAACAAATGAGTAGTTTTCTACTCAGAACTTGAACAAAGTTGTATTATGTGAACATATACTGATCCAACTATATTCACTACATTTGCTATAGAAATGTACAAGACGTTTGACCTGTGTTAATTAGATCTTCTATTGGATCTACTTATAATCATGATAATCATTACGCACCCCATGTTAGTGGAAATGGCATCTGTTCGTGTATCAGCAGCGAGTATGAAATGAGCTTTATAGACAATGTATACCATCCAAAATTAAACTATGCAAACTATAGAACTTTAAAAATAGAAACTATAATTTAAGTAGTAATTTTAAAAATGTTCAAAGGTAATAACTAACTTTAAAAGGTAACTTAGCGAAACTTTGCTATGACAAATAAAAGTAACTAGATTCATTAACTAAATAAAATCGTGACTGAAGCTTTAAATCATATCCAACATATTCTAAGCATTTTTAAGCATATATAAGGCTCTTGCTAATAAAAGTTCATGCATGCAATATAACAACTGAGCATCGTTTATAACAGTTTAGTTTAGTTTACGTTTATTAGTTGTGAACTGCTATGGAGTGGTTATCAATCGACATTTATTACGGCAAATGGTAATTTGCTGATGTTTACCAGGACCTTTCTACTTGTTTTGGTGCCAAAAGCAATTCGATTCAGTATTATGCAATAACTTAAAAACACTTAGAAAGTGTTCACCACACTGCGTTCGATCTGTGGCAGGCGAAATCACTCATGTCTACTTCTATAATTTTTTCATGCAAGTTAAATAAAAGGTGTCACATATACTGCAGTAAATTATTGCATCATGGCTGGCATCCTTCATTTAACTTGCACATAAATATTCATTACGGTAGATCGGTGTGGTTGTCTGCAACTGCACACCGGATGCTAGGTGGCAAGGTCTTTGTAAGTATGTATATATATATATATATATATATATATATATATATATATA
>JAHWXV010496039.1:0-14153 GCA_024586415.1 Phrixothrix hirtus | reverse complement strand
ACCCAGCTTAAACCATTCCCGTTTTGAGGGGAGCCTGTCAGTACATAATTCCTGTCCAAACTATGGACGCATACCTGTATTTACTGTGAATAGAATATTTAGACAATAAGTTCATTTTATAGTAGCTTGGTTAGTCTTCCCCGTAACTCTTGAATTAGGCCGCATTCAAGAGCCGGAGAAGTTTGCTTGTAACACTGTGTTCCCTGTTATTATTTTTGTGTATACTGAATAAGTCATTTCTTTAGATATAGATAAATAGCTATTCCCCAATTGGACTTTCATTTTAAACTTAGAATAAGTTAACTGTGATTATTTTGTCTTAATGTAAACTAATATTTGGGGCCTAGGTAAGAGGCAAATCCGGGACAACGCATTTATAGGTCGCGGAACCGTTTTTCCCTGTTCCGAAGGACAATTCGATTCATTATACGGCCAACAAGGAGCAGTCCCCTCCCCCCGCCAACCTTCAAACCGGTTGTACGCAATTCCAGCGTCTTTTTCCTTAGAGCGTGGACGTGCTGGTGAAATGTCTCGGACCCCCTCCTCTGCGAAGCTCGAGGGATACCAACATCGCCGTCGGGCATAACGCCAGCCGCGCATGTGACAACCATCCTTCTAGGATGTAGTAACAATGTTAATCCAGAATGAACTCATTCATGGTTTTTAGGACTAGCAACCAGCAACACAACTTTCATATTGTTTCGTACGCAACGCACGTGTAAAAGCTCAGTACAATGTTATGCAAATTAATTAGGCCACGCCTGTAAAATTCGTTTTATTCCATTTCGTTTGTAAAATTGTAAAATTCGCTTCTTTATGTATCTGTTTTAATATTTTTGTAAGAGATCGGAAATTGCCGTACTTAGTGGAAGTTCATAAGATTGGGAAAGTTATTTAAATTCGCCTTGAACATTTGTTTTAAAATAAAAAGCTTTAGTTATTCTTTCTTCATTTAGACTACGCCTTCTAAGTATTTCATATTATTAATGAAGACTTAATTCTTCTAGGATGCAGCATAAACCTTATATTTTAAAACATGTTTTCCTCACTCATATCTAGTCTATACTAGGATGTATTATATTCAACATGTGCCAGGAACATTGCGTTCAAGAGAGATCCTTACTATTTCTTCATGGCTTTACATCTTGTAAAATGAATTTCTGTAGATGTGACGTTTTCCGCAGAAACGTAGTAATAGTGCGAAACGCAATTAAAGAATTACGATAATTCACGCATGTTCACAATATTAATAATTCTGGAAGCTTAGTAATTAAGACATTAATAAAGACAGAATGAACTTTAAGTGTGCTTCAAACAAAACCGGGCAGGCGAGAATAATTGTATAAATAATAATTGATTCATTTATAGTTTCACCAAACTAAGTAAACGAACCAATAAACCATATACAAATTAGGCTCTAAGTATATTAATTAAAATAATAATTGCATAACATAACGCAATAAAAACCGCCCGAATTAAATCTAGATTGTTTTGATAACCTAAAACAAAAACAATCTAACATGATTTAAATGCGAATTAATTAATGCAGTCATTAATATAATTACGCACTGTTGTATTATGTTAGGCAATGAAATATGCAAATATACAAATACACTGTTATCTAGACTGATAAAATATTAGACGGAGAAAACTGTCAATAACAGTATTCACAGAATAAAGAACGAGGACATAAAATTAACTATAAATAGACTGCTTTTACAAAGCAAAAGAGACTCAAGACAGAGCATTACTCCGTGTAAAACCGTACTAGAACGCATAAAGCTTCTCCGAGAGATCAATCTGCTTGTATTTAAAGTTGTAGCGATATTTACGTGACGTGTTGTCAATCCTCCGAAACTACAAAAATCTTGGGTACCGTTCCAGATAAAAATCTGTAGGAAATAGTTTAGTAAATCTAAGACTAGCTTTCCATTTCCGAACACTAAAGACTCGACCCGAACCGTGTTGCTAGGAAACGAGATCGGTCCAAGTCTTAGAGTTCACAGACTCGGTAGTGCTCTCGTTGCTAGACAGCCGAGTGCCGTTGGCGTTGTTTGTACCGAACCTGTGACCCGAACGACTCTTAGCCGAACGTAAACGAATTGCTAGGTAAGTTAAGTTCTACGTCAAGGATCGCCAGCATCGTTGCGCCTCGAGTTGTACCGATAACGTAAGCGCAATTACGCTGATTTAAGATCACCTGTAACCGTTAACGTCTCGTCATCTGCAAGTACGTTGCTCAGTAGCAACCTGAAAACGACGCCTGACATCGCGGCGTCTCGTTGGGCTGAGTGGCAAAGGTCACGATCGCATCCGCCCAAGTCCCTTGCTACATTAAATTACGTACACGAGGGAATCGCAAGCGATACGATCATGCCTATGTCTCGAGGTTTACTAAAGCCATCGCGTTAAAAGTTGACAGAAGCACAGAACTTGGAGGGGAGCGGGACATGTTCTGTTGATACCGGCGCGCCGCGTTGCGACTATATTTATCAAACCGCCGCGCCGTCTTTTCTCACGCAACAACTGATTCTTTTGCTGATAGATTTTAAGTTACAATTAATTGTTTACTTATTTCTATCGTAAAAAAATGTTGTTTTAATTTTCAGTTTTATTTTAATAAATTTAATTCATGTAATTCAGGTAAACCTAATTGGTATACAAAAAAAAAAAAAATAAAGTTTACATACAGATATAATTAATTTTGAAAAAGGGAACACATAAAATAGTATTAGTTAATTATTTCTAAGGAATTGACATAGTTGTTTATAATTTTTGTAGAAAATATCAAAATTTTCACTATAAAAATTTAAAGCTTTGACGATTGAGTTTTGTGGAAACTAATGGCAAATAGTTGTTTAAGACGCGAACTGAAACTGGGAACATGTAAGGATATAAACTCCAGAGCTTTTGTTCAATCAACCCGATTGTTAATAAAATTGTTTTGTAAATAATGGCATTCTTATTATTACCGTTAACTCTTAATTAAATTAAGGAAATCAAACGATTATAAAATAAATACTATAAATATTCGTTTCATGACTGAAGGTGAAACTACGTCACTTTGGCAAATGACGTCAACCGATAAATAACTATTCCTCAGAAACACCGACCTGCAAATAAGAAAACCGAAGCTGCCCGATTGACATAGACCTGAAAAACAACTCCAGACGAACCTGAGCCGTACGATCGAGCTACCCACTGCGAAAATATAAATTCGTTAGTTTTCCTTTGTAAGTCAAATTGAACCGTCACAGATCACATCAATATTTCTAATTGTTGAAAAACTAGATAAAGGCGATGGATTGTCTCACCGAATAGCAATCTTGTCATATAAATAATTTTGAAAAAACTAATTGTTGTCATTTGTTTCAGATTATGTTATGAGTTTAGGTCGTTGACCTTTGTCCATATACCATCAATCTTGATGAGAAGAAGGAGGATCGTGGTCAGAATTTAGGCTTTTGCAAGGACGAATTATCCTATTTTGAAAAACTTTAATACTCGAATCAAGTGTCAAATACACGAACAATGAATTTCGCAACATTTACTCTGATAAAATGATAGGAAACTACTCTCTCACAGGCAATTTCTTTTCGATGATAAATTTATGATTAGAACTGAAATATATGCAAAGTAATACAGCAGAATTTTGTTAGCAATCAACCCTTCTAATACTGAAACGATATTTTATTATAAATAATCAGTTTTAATCAATTCAGTCGAGCGGAAGCACATATCTTAGAGCAGATGTTATCGTAGTGTTCTGTCAGCGGAGCATGCATCACAGTGTGTCATTTAACATTAGGCAGTTTCTATTTATAAAGGCTGGATCGCATCAAAATGCCTACATTATGCATTACACATCTGTCTATTTACATCTTTATCTAAAGTGCCAAAAAGAAGAATGCGCCCAGGGAGCTTCATGCTCCTCGTTCGAACATTGGAAAAATGTTAGTTATTGATGAAGAATTGGAAAAGTTCAGAAAGCAAATTACAGAATGTGAAAAAGCGATTGTAAGGCTCGCTAAAGAACAATTCAAAATCATGGACACGAATGACATCTCTCCTATAGGAATCAACACCAATTCTTCGATCACGAAAGTGAGACCGACAATGAAATCAAAATGGAAATACATATAACGCCAACTAAAATATCTTTTAAGCAAAAGAGACGCCGTACTAAAACATCGAGGAAAGCAGATCTCAGTTGAGTAAAACTCAACGCAGCTATGCGTTTAGACCTAAGAGTTGAAACCAAAGCCACTCCTACCCATTGTGATCCGCGATAAGGATATGCAGAAGATAATCAAGTCATCTGTCACATGGAAGACGTAAGATTTTTCACGAAAACTTCTAATGATTACAGAAAACTAATAGGCATCTTAGGAGAATCAAAGATTCCCAACCACACTTACCAATTAAAGGAGCAAGGGGCGTACAAGAATTCATCGAAGAATGCGAAATCGAGGAGGAACTAACGAAGAAGAATATTTCCTTTACTTTGATTAAGAGATTTGAAGCCAAAAATAAAAAATTTCACCTCGTGTTGAAAATCAAGTGAAAGAAATCTTTAAATTAAGCGAAATAGAGCCAAAAAGCAGGCCCGCCCATGTGCAGCAGTGTTTCCGCTGTCAAGTATTTGGCACACGAGTGTAAGTGCACCAGGGACAAGTTTTCAAAATTCCGTAATTGATGGCGAACACCTCGCCAGTAGCAAAATACATATGTCCTTCTAATACAGACATTAAAACCAGGGATCCGCATAAAAGATTAAAAATTTAGAAGTACGTCAAGGGATGTTACATGAAGACAAGGTTAGAATAAGATGCTCCCCAATCTTCTGGAGGAAAAAAGTTAATGGTTATAAAACTCTTATACAGATGTACTTGAAATGCTAATCGCATATATCGCAAGCCTCTTCAACTATAACTGCTCCTTAAATCAGAGAGACACATCTGAAAATGAACGGATTTTTCAAGATTACGGGATACATCTTTAGAAAGGACAATATCATTATTAAAATGGATAAAAGCAGTTTTATGTAAAGGCAACATGTCCGTGCAACAGTTAGCCAACCTGCAATCGGTAAGCACACTCTTCTTCTTTGGACAAAAAAGCTAATTTTGTGACCGACTATTAATGGAAAAACTAGAGTTAAGCGCTAGACATTTCCTTACGTATACATTAAAAATCAAGGGTAGGACGAATACGTTGCAGAAGTATCGTAAGATTACTTTCCAGTGATACTGAATATAATTTGCAAGCAGAATTACAGTTATACAAGAACTAAAACAAGTTGGATGAAATTTCCCCATTTAATGACGTTATGTAGCCTCGTCTGGTCTAAATCATAAGCAAAAGAACTAAATGCAGGCAACAAAGAGGGTCTCTCGCTAAAAATGAAACAGGCGATCATCAAAAAAATCAAGATGACACTCAAATGACAATCAAAATCAAAATCCCGAGGCCACAATAGTGGCTAAAAGCTGACCAAGCCATGCAGAAATGACAAGGATATGCACGTCCAAACCTTTTACAAGTTGAACAATGAACGATAAACCTCTTGGGTTAAGGTGTACCTAGTTATGGAAACTTTAACCACCTTAATCCTGAATGTTTTGGACCTGAATTTTATTGTGTGCCGGCAAGCGGCTTTCCTGTTGGGAGTTTTGGATTCCAGTGATTTCAAAAATCACTGGTAAGCACTGGAGCACCTTTTGAAATCCTTTCGCGAAGGAGGCTGCGTTTCGTGTGCCGACATGGTTAACAATGTTTATATCCAGGTCCGGGAAGGAGACTCCTCCCCTTTCCTGGATATCTTGTGCTGCGCTCGCACTAACACTGCGCGGCTGGGAGGTGGGCGAGGATCTTGCTGCGTCCGCGTACGACACGCCCCTTCGCGAGAAGTTCTGCGCTTTCGCTGGCTTGGGGTACCTGGGGAATCCCCTGTAGCTGGCGGTATGGACCCCAGCACAGTTGGCACACGCTGCTGCGGTTGTCTTGGGTTTGGCTCACTAGTCGCTAAAGTGGTCTTTCCCGCACTTCACACATACGGGTTTGGCCTGACAGTGTTTCTGGGTGTGGTCGAATTGCTGGCAACGATGGCACTGAGTTCTGCCACTCTTTCTTTTGCGTGGTGTTTCTATGCCCGTCTCCATGTTGAGCACAGTCTTCAGTTCGAAGATTTTCTTCCCTTGACTGTTATTTTCCAATTCCACATAGACCGGTGGCATTGGAATCTTGTTGGGGCCCCTGAGCATCCTGCGGACAGTTAACGTAGGGAACCCCTGGTTCTTGAGGTCTTCTACGATGGCCTCGTTGTCGAATTCTTGAGGAATCCCCCTGATGACAGCCCGTAGTGTTCTGTTCTGGGAGAAGCCAATCGTGTGAAACGATATTTTGTCCATACGAAAGAACATAATTATGCCCTTGGAGTCGATAAGCGATGTCGGCTGTATCTTGATGCCGGCAGAGGTCAGTTATGCCTCGAGCTCGAAGCATAGCGGCGACCTCAGGTCACTTCTCCTTCTTACGGAGCACTATTGGCGGTATTGCACCTTCCGGAGCGATTTCTGTGCCATTCGTTGGCGGCATATAAGACCTGGAAGGTATTCTCGGTCTTTATCGGGTTCGCAGGCACTTCAGCAGTTTTTCGGGCCTGCCTCTTCCGCTTCACCTCCGTCAAGCCGTCTGCGTCGCTTTCTCTCTTAGAATCGCGCACTGTGGGAGGTACCGTTACACTCATTTCCTCCTCGGAGGAGTACTTCATTTCTGAGGTTAACTTCTTTGCGGCGGCTGTCGCACCGTATTTGGAAGCTGGTTCCGAAGTCTTCACGACGTTAAAAAGCTTCGGGTTGCACCAGTTCGAGCTGTTATTAACTGTTGTTAACAACTCGACGTCGCTGGTCCATCACACTGGGAATCGAAGTTGGAATTGCGTAAAATACTGTCAAACACCCGCAGGTACTATTAAGTAAACACACAATTCGCAAGCGAAGATACTACAACCGACCCACCGCAGCAAGCTGAAGGGGCCTAAGCTATAGTATCTTAAGAACACAGGAGCTAACAGACAAACACGTGCGCACTCGGTGAAAGCTCCATATGTTAATTTTTACAAGTTGAGAGAGTTAACGAGATACTATCATACTGTTATAAAACCTACAACCTTGTCATAGCAGTCATAGCAAAATTAAGCTGATGAAGCTGAAAAACCTCGCTGGAAAATAAATACTCACGGACGCCATTAAAGTGCTTCCAGAAGAGCCGAGAAGAGTTTTGGAATATAATTAATGACATCCCAAAGATGGGAATCAGATGGAACCGCGCAAGTTGTAACCCTTCTAAAGAAGTATAAAGATCCTTCAGTACCGTGTAATAAAGAGTCAATTAGCCTAATAAATGGCATGGCCAAAATAGCGAAAATTGTGATCAAAGAGAAAAGCCAGACATTTTCCAAAAACAATTAACTGATTTCACTGAGCCAATTCGGATTTTCAAGCCATACAGCAAGCGACTCACTTGGAAACATTGGTAATCAAAGCGCAGGACAAAACAATGAACATAAAGGGCGCCTTGCTTAACATACAGAAGCCGCACGACAAGGTATAGAGGAAAGCGTTCGTATTCAAGATGTCAGGGATACGTTTCTCGACCTCTTAGCCAAACATGCGATCACATCTAAAGATTTCAAGTAAAATTTGGAAATTAACCGGGGAGGGCCTTCTCCAAGAATCTCCTCCTCAGTTGTATCTGATGTCTCTCAACTGATCAACATCAGTGGAATCAAAATATTGCAGTTTACTGATCACCACTGTTTCGAACGTTCACGTGGTACTAGAATTGTTTTTAAAACTATGGGTATCGGTGAACAAAAAAACCCAAGATCATAATCATCTCCAAAAAAATCAATCACGTAGCCATCTACCTGGCAATTATTTTGATCATAATCTTACTTAGAAAGGCCATATTAACCGAAAGAAAAGTTTGGCAAAAAGTGGGCCGGTGGAGGAAGTCTATGAAGCCTAAATATATAAAAAGCACGATCATCGTGTCTTTAAGTGATGTGAAGAAATTTGGGCCACAAGTCCAACTAAGGCAAAGAAAGAGACCGTACCAAAGTAAAGACAAGGAATGATTACAGGTGCGCCCTGGTGTATACGAAATGAGGCTCTGAGAAGAGATGCAAAAAACACCCACTGGTCTTCTTTAAAGAGCACCAGATAGAAGAACGAATATAATTGAAAGACCAATCAATCACTTTGACGAACAAATAGAATAACTTGGTGGGTAGATGGTCTAAAATCGAAGGAAACCTGTCCAAACCACCCTATTTCCATCGTTAAAGTGGGAGCGAAAGGAGGAAAAGGGACAGCTTTACTATATGGAAAAAGGAGGTAGAAAAAAATTACTCCAATAATGTTGGGCAAAAAACATTATATTATCTGATCAAAAACTACACTGCACAATAGATTCAGCTAACAAAAGAGAATTTAAAATCGAAAGTTTGAAATAATACATTTTTCTTGATTGGCTCGCCAAACATTTCAATTCGCTAAACTAATTGAACAAAAATTGTTGAGTATATTGCAAAAAATTAATTTGCATTCAGTAATATGCCGTCATATAATGATGGATGATTCGAAAGGCAACAAGTCAGGAAGGTTAATGAGTTTTATATTTTTTCTGCCGAATTTTGCGAAATTCATTGAACTCGTCGTGATACAAACATCACAACTAAACAATAATTGCGCTTTTGGCAACTTGATTGATAAGTAGTTTGAAAGATTAATGTACGTAAAACAAATGAGTGTAAAAGAACATAGTAGGGTAGGAATTTTCGTTCTGCTATCTTTAGTTGGGAACCAGTTTGGCAGTCGCGGTCCTCAGGTTTGACCTATCGACCTTCGAGAAATTCACGATAGGTATACCAGGCAAACTACGATTGCATTTTATCATCTTGTAGTTTAGCTGCATGTATTTATAGCAACCACTTGCGTATTTATAATATCCGAAATTTAGATGCTTTTGTATTTTATGATACCGCATCTATCATCGGTCGTTCGTTTTTTAGTCTCTACAGAGACCGTGGGAGTTTGTCTGTACCAAAATTAATTCTGTCGTAAATGAAAAATGAAGAAAATAATTCATTTTTTATAAACAGTCGAGTACAACCGCGGGTTTTAAAAAATATTGCCGAGGCACGTATGATTTTAATTTACTAATGTTTTTGAAAGAATTCGTAAAATAATAAAAAGGCTTGAACTATGTGTAAAAAAAGAGAAAAACAAAACTGTATGCACTCAGGCAGTTATAAACATCAAATTAAAATATTTCGATTCGCATGCTTTTAATTTTGGATTCATCGCGTTCATAACATTTTTAGAATTCCTCGCATTATTAAAAACTATATTTTGTTATGACATACTTAACAATGTTTTTTAAATACGTTTTTCAGTAATTTTAGGTTTCATTTTTAGACTTAATTACCAAAGTTATTTTCAATTTATTTACTGAGCAATTTTTTGCTATTAGTTCTGCTGCTTTTATTCGATATAAACGTACTTTTTGTCCTATTGTTTGATTTTTGCAATTTTGATGATTATTTAATCGCTTTCAGGTCCTGTTTTCAAAATTATTCATACATTTTTATCGTTTTTGCTGCCTCTCTTTCGCGCGCTCTCTCTCTTTTTATCATAATTGTTTTATTTTAATTGTTAACTTTGTATGTGATCACCTTTTTCATTTAATCATTATTGTATTCTTTTAATTTTTTGTGATTCTGCACATTGGCTTCCACTCCAAATTGATTGACTATATTCTGTATTCTTCTTTGATTAATTCAATTTCTGTTCCTCCAAGTTGCTGAGATTTTGTATTATTTTATTTCGTTTTTACCTTTTGTTTTTGTTAAATCATTTCTATATATTTTCAATGCTTCCTAAGTGTTAACAATGTTAATTATGAGTTTTTCAATATACATATTGTTTTAGGTTAGGTTAGAACTACTTTTTACTTTCTTTTACCTATACAGGGTGGCCGAAGATTCCGTGGACGAAAGATTATTAAGAAAACAGATATATAACAGGAGCGTCTCTTAAAATAATTTCCAAATATACAGCGTGATTCGTTTTACAATGGCATATATTTTTACAAATTCTGATATCCCTTAATACATATATCAAAAAAGATAGAAGGCACTATGCGTCTAGAGTTACAAATAAGGGAACTATTTACATTTTTGTAATAAAAAACGGTCCACTTTGTTGTATTTCTGTGTGTTAATAAGGTAAAATAGTAAACTAAAATTTACACCACAATTTCTCTAGTCCCACTGCTATATTACATAGTGTTTAGTTGCAAATTGTCTGCAAAAGATATACAGAATAATAAAGTTTTGCGCATCATTATTGTTCTCAAATTTTTTAAATGGAATACCCTGTATATTATAGTTGCATCATGTGCAGAATTTAATATACTTTTAACAACAGATATCATATCGGCATCACAATGATAAATTGATTGTTTCCTGAACTTTTCTAAAATTGTTGTTGTAATTGATAATTTAATTGGTAAAGTGGCACACACTTTGAAAAAGCATTAAAACCATTAGCGTAACAATAAAATACATGAAAGGAAATAATGATTATTGTGCATGCACCTTAAAATTGAAGATACACTGTGCATCTGATAATGAGCTACTTTAGAATGACAAATATTTGTATTGGTAATAGCAATAACAGATTGTTACTACACACCATTATTTCATGAATTCCTAATTTAAAGTAACTCATTTTTAGATGCACGTACTATACATTAAATGTCTTAATATTTTGTTATGAATTCACTTTGATGAAGGTTATCAAACTAAATGTTGTTATTATTAAACGCGTCATTAATACTTTAGCGTCTATATAAAATAGCATGCGATGTTCATTTAAAGTGCATCTTCAATTTTAAGGTGCATGCACAATAACCATTATTTCCTTTCATCTATTTTATTGCTACGCTAATGGTTTTAATGATTTTTCAAAGTGTGATGCCATTTTATCAATTAAATTATTAATAACAACAAAAATCTTAGAAAAGTTGAGTAAACAATCAATTTATATCAAAAATGTCTATCATTTTGTTGCCGATATGATACATGTTATTAAGTGTGTTAAATTCTGCACATGATGCAACTAATATACAGGGTGTTCCATTTCAAAAATTTGAGAACAATAACGATGTGCAAAACCTTATCACTCTGTATATTTTTTGCAGATAATTTGGAACCAATTTGGGACTAGAGAAATTGTAGTGTAAATTTTAGCTTATCTTACCTTATTAACACGCAGCAATATTATTACAAAAATGTAAAATAGCTTCCTTATTTGTAACTCTACAGGCATAGTGCCTCGTATCTTTTTTGATATATGTATGCATTAAGTGCTGTCAGAATTTGTAAAAATATATAGGATGTTCCATAAGAAAAACATAACTTTGATTCGCCAATGTAATACGAATCATCCTATATATTTGAAAATAATTTTAAGAGATGCTCCTATTATATATCTCTAAGTTTTCTTAATAACTCTGTTCTATCTAATACTAACTTTATAATCTTTCGTCCACGGAATCTTAGGCTACCCTGCATAGTATAAACTTGTTTTCGGCCAAAATTTTTAAGTACCAGTTTTTAGCGGAAATACATGTTTTCAGGTTCCCTGTGTCTAAAACGTGTTTTTGGAAATTGGTCTGTGTGGTTATTGTAGCTCGAAAACTAAACGTCATAGAATAATGAAATTTTATATTTAAGTTTATTACCTTCCTGGTACGTCCTAATACGAATTTTGTTAACATTGAATAACCGGAAGTGCCCCTTAATTATTCCAATTTTTAGGTCTTTTGCAATTTTCTTGAGAACGGCTTTAATGATTTGTTTTAAACTTGCCCTGTTTCTTACGCCTATGATGCTCTTTTGCGCAAACCAATCGGTTTCTCTGAGAAAATTCGTTTAAGCGAGTTACAGAGGAAAATCTCCGGAGTTAAGCAGTATTTCGCGGAAAGTAAGTAACGTCAATGACTTTAAATTAAATTTAAAATAGGTAAGAGAAAATCGTGTGTTGCTTCACACCAGATTTGTTGATTATATTCTTTCTAATTCGGTTTGATTATTAGTATATTTTGTCATAGATAATCCAACCCAAGGGTTTGTTAAACTCTTTGGTTTAACATTCTCTTCCTTCTAGTATTTTGTGTATGTCGTTTCTTCTATCTTGTGCATTTCTTTTGACACATTCTTCGCATTTACAATTCTGCCTTCTAAGTATTGCTTCGCAAAAGGTTAACGAATTTTATGAATGGCATCTCCTAAATAATGGTAAAACAAATTGGGAAAGCTCAGCGTGCACAGCTTTCCCAGTTTGAAATACATCGAAACTTGGAGTTTCAACTAATGAAATTGACGTATACATAAATGTAACGTCCTGTAACCTACCGTATTATAAATTCATAGATTTGTTTCAATACTGCTCTTAGTTTAGGCTAAAGTTCCTATTTCGTATTAGTTATAGAAAAAATTGTCCTTTAATTTATTATTTTTAAGAATCCAAGTAGGGTCCAATTTTATAGTTTAAACCTTGACGAAGTCGTAATACTTCCACCAATTTAATTACAGATGGGGCTCTTTGAAGACTATTGGTAATTATGGTAGAATCTTAACATTAAAATTAAAGATACGCATACGTTTAAACCACAAACTTGCTACTTTTAAAAATTAAATTATTTTATGTTGTTTTCTTAAGAATAAATTAAATTCAAAGGTTTCTACGAGAGTTGTAAGGATCTGTGCGAAGATGTTCGATTTTCTCCGTCATATTTGAAGAGTCACATTCTTATCTGTAACGGCATGGCGCCAAGTTTTTACTGAGCTGTGGATGGAAAATTGAAACAGGCTATTTATGATTATAACCTATGAACTTTTACAGAAAATACCTATCGGGTTGTTTGTATCACGAGTCGGCAAAGTGTTAGTGTTAGTGTTAACTGCTAAACGAAAAATTACAGTTCTTTGTATCACATTGAAAATTGAGTAATCTAGAGTATTTAGTATGTGTCCCATCAGTATGTATGAGCGTGTGTGCGAATACGCTGACAGCCGCTCGAGTGCAAGGGAACTCCGGTTCGCATATACGCGCGACTATTGCGCACGCAGTGAGCCTCACTCCGATGTACCAATATACACTACCCATAATGCTTTTAACATAACCTAATGCTGTTTCATATACTAATGATCGCGTCAAAAAAATGAAATGTAGATGCTATCTCCCCCTAGCTTAGCTCACACAACAAGGGTGCATAAATTATGAGTTGTTACTTTCTCTTACATATATGAAATATAGGTATAGAGAAAGTCACGTTTTCGGTCAAAATTTTCGATGTCCAGTTTTTAGCGGAAATATGCGTTTTTAGGCCCCCTGAGTCCGAAAAACATGTTTTTAGAAATTGGCCTGTGTGTGTACGCGAGCGCACGCGTGTGTGTATGTGTGTGCGTGCGTGTGCGTGCGTGCGTGCGTGTGTGTGTGCGTGCGTGTACGTGTGTGTGCGTACGTGTGTGGGTGTGCTTGTGGGCGTGCGCGTGTGTGCGCGCGCGCGTGCGTGCGTGCGTGTTTGTGTATGTGCGTGGGTGTGCGTGGGTGCGCGCGTGCGTGGATGTGTGTGTACATAGTTGTCAAGATATCTCAAAAACCAAAGGTCGTAGAAAAGTGAAATTTTCAATATAAGTTTATTCCCGCCTTAGCACTTCCCTGTAAGAATTTCGTTAAAATCGAATGAAGTGCCACTTTATTCTTGTGATTTTTAGGTTTTTTGCAATTTTTTCGAGAACGGCTTTAACGATTTTTTTTAAACTCGCCACGTTTCTAACGCATATAATTCTATATTACATGAACTAATTAGTTTCTCTGAGAAAATTCGTTGAAGTGAGTTATTGCAAAAAATATCTAGAGTTAAGCAACGTTTTGTCTGGCGAGTAACTTGGATAGGTGACCCTTCCAATTATCGTCCTCAAAATAAAAATAAATTAATATTTTAATGATTTGTGAGGATTATTTACATACTTAATTACTTTTTATTTAAATCTATAAATTATTTTTGCTTTAAATGAG
>JAHWXV010496032.1:0-12453 GCA_024586415.1 Phrixothrix hirtus | reverse complement strand
TTCTAATTATGTTCAATTGTACCTTAACCACTAGATGGCCATACCTGTTCGGCTTTTGTATTTATTTACATTTGTTGACCTGTGTTGAAAGTACAATGAATTCACAATTCTAATCATATGTTATTATGGTCTATTTTTGATTACATTCTTTATTTATGCTAAAATATTTAATTAAAATTGTTTTAAGGGATTTTTTATGGGTTATACATTTTAATATATATATAATAATTTATAATTTAAACGACATTAATTAAATTTAGTAATTAAATCATGATTTACTGATCTTATGCCATATTAATCGTCTGTATCGATATATTTTGATACAGCAAATATGAATATCGATCTGACGATTAATCAAGATCTAGGGAAATCGTGACAATAGGGCATGGAACCTCACAATTCAGCTCAAACAAAACTATTTTGACAGTAGCTTGTTGTTCTTGCTCGTTTATTCTTTTGTTAGGGCATGGTTGCGTACACATTTGACGAGTATACCGACATGTTACTTACGTTGAGTGAGTGTCTGGATGATGCTAATGCTGTCGTCAGAAGATATACAGAAAAACTTCCCCTTCGAAATGTACCAACTTTGAGGACGTTTCTTAACGTTGAGAGGCGACTTAGGAAAACAAAGAAACTGGAGTTAAAAAATAACACGGGTCGCTCGCGAACTGCCAGAACCGTAGCAGCCGAAGAACAAATTCTAAATATTGTAGGGCAAGACCCAACAGTTAGCACGAGGCAAATAGCATTAGGGTCTGCTAATTCGCAATCTATAGTAAACGTGAACAGTTTTTGCATCCGTTTCACTTTCGGAAAGAACTACTTCCTGATGATTTACCAACCCGAATGGAATTTTGCCAGATAATGTTAGAAACAAATCAAAGAGATCTACATTTTTTCAATAAACTTCTTTTCACCGGTGAGACCATATTTACAAGACAAGGCGTCTTTAACATGCACAATTCCCATTTTTGTGCCGAAGAAAATCCTTTTGTTGTGCGACAATACTATTACCAACATACATTTAAAGTCAATGTGTGGGCAGCGACAATGGGAAGTCGACTTCTTGGATTTTTTATTTTACCGGGTAATTTTAACGGCGTTGTAAATTTTTTGGAAAATCAGCTTTTTCAAATTTTAGAAGATTTGCCTTTACAAAGGCGTAATGAAATGATATTCATGCATGACGAGGCTCCCCCCCATTTTACAAGGGCTGCTAGAATGTGGTTACATTAACATTTTCCTGAAATATAGATAGGCAGTGGTGCTGCAGATGCACCCATTCATTGGCCTGCTCGGTCGCCAGACTTAAATCCATTGGACTTTACTGTGTGGGGCCATTTAAAGATTAAAGTTTGCAGTTCGGAAATTAATAATGCAGTTGAATTAAGACGACAGGTAGAAAATGAGTGCAGAGTGTTAATGAACAACGATCACATTTTAAACTGAATGACGTTTTCTTTGAGACGACGACTAAACATTTGCATTGAGGAAATGGACGAAAATTTGAACATTTGTTGTAGTTTTTAGTTATCAACTTTTTATTTCTATGTACATATTTGGTTTTGCAATGCTGTTTTGATGTTACGTTGATAAATTTTCTCAGTGCGCAGTCTCATCTTAAAAGCGAAATCATTCAAAACGGTTCACTCTATCGCATTTAAGCAGGAATACCTTTTTTATAGGGAAAACTATGGAAATGTGTTTTTCATAAACGACTTTTCTAAAAAGATAAATATAAAAAAAGAAGTAAGAATGCACAACCCACCCCCTCAAACTACCCCTCCTAAACTTAATTTTTGATTTGCTTTATTATTAAATCAAATGGTACAACACTCTTAAGTTCTTCTGAAAATTTGGATTTGATAGTTTGCTCTGTTGAAAAGTCAGGACAGAAAAAAAACGGGTTTTTCCCTTCTCTCTTTGAGTGGCTACATCTTCCTTATTTCAGAATTTCGGACATTAGTTTATATAACAAACAGACCTTAATTTTGAAAGTTCTATTACCTCCTAAAATATTTCTATTCTTTTTTGACTCACCTTGTATATTACGTTTCACTGTACTATTATTATGGGAGATTTCCATGCTAGGAACTTCGTTTTCGGAGATATCTACCACAAACTCCGTATACACAATATATAAAGTGACTAATAATCGATCATATTTTAATTACAGTTCTATTTACGCCACATTTCGTTGAGGAAACTGAAATAGCCGCACTCACTGCAAGCGATCACTTCTCCCTAACCTCCCTTAACCGCTCTCTAATACGACGATCGCTACGCCTTAATATACTTTGAGACAGGAGAAAGGTGCGATAGGATACATTCCGGGTTTTAATGCACGATACCACCGTGGAGTACCACCTCCCCCTCCTAGTACTTCAACAGAACTGAAATAATCGTAAACGATTACACCCGCGCAATCCAAGACACAATAGATCAGACCGTACCAATTAAAATAATCGACATTAATGACCTTCCATTTTTGTCACATGATATATAGTTAATCAAACAGACTGTACTGACGCGACGCTATAAAGGAAAAATAGATCCCAACATCAAAACGGACTGAAATAGACTCAACGTTAGATGCATTCGTTAGAATACTAACCGGAAGATTTCGCAAAAATAAATGGAATAACATCCATTTCCAACTTGGCTACCACGACAGGAAAAAGTTACGGAATAATACAATGTGAATGTCGTGGCGATACAGTCACCGCCCAACCGTTACAAGTCGTAAAAATGTTCACGAAAGTTCTTTAAAGAACACATCAATTGCTGTAGGACTCCGATTTGGAAACGTCTTCCACGAGGAAATAAACGAACGCAATAGCAACCATATCCTATTGCCGTTTCTACTACTCACACAAAGAGAAGAGCACAGCAGCCGATCCTTGACAGGATAATCTACTAGGGTACCGATAGCACTACTCATTCCCGTAAAAATACGACTCCTGGAGCATATAGCATCATAAGAGTCAACCTAGGCCACCTATTTGGGATACATAATACTTGTCTAATAATTATAGGTTACTAAATCCAAACATGGAAACAAACTGACGTCATTATCTTGAAACCAATAAAGGACGCCGAGGAACCCGCAGCAGACAGATCCATATTCCTATGTAATATCCCGGAGAAAACATTCCAGAAAGTCGTCACCACTATATTACGCACCCGGCTAGATAATCTCCAATACGTACCTATATCAATTCGGTTTTTGTCTAAGAAGGGGTTGCGCCGATTTATTTTTCAAACAAAATTCGTAGCCCTCTTTAGCTCTAAGCATTAGTCAATGCGCCGCGGCGATGCTATTGGACATCAAACGTACTTTTGATTCCACCTAGCATAAAGGAATCCTTGAAAAACTCCGAATAACATCAATCCTGATTTCTTTCAAACGCGTGATAATTCTCGCGCTTTCACTCCTCGCGCCAGCGTTTCACAATCTTCTTGGCCCCACTTATATTTGGGGTTTTTCGGTATAACCTACCGTTCAATAATCCACTACGACGATGATGCTACGTGCCTGGGCAGAAATGACAAATCTGTTAGTCCTTGCGGTACTCACCACTGAACTCCTATGGGCTGAGAGCTAGTTTAAACGCTGGCACCTACCCCTTAAATTTAACAAAACGCAAAAAATTCAATTCCGACACTCAAATTACATTAAAAGGTGATTTTAATCCAAACAAACGGTTAACATGCAACGCTTGGGATAAACATTATAGTTAACTGTCAACATATCCTATATAGATATTACCTTTATCTCTACTTTAAATGTTAATATTGAGCTATTGCGACCTCGTTTACCGACTAACAAGAAGCATCAGGGAATGCCATTCTAAAGCCTTAATTCGTATCTACAAAATCTTTACAAGATCGATTATTGATTCCCAATTTATTTGTTTCACTTTTCTAACCGACTTGGATCGAAGACGGCTTAAGGCTAAAGAGTGGGCCATCGTCAGAGTATGTTTTGACTAGATTGTCTTATCCTAGTGGAAAGTCTGCAACCTGCTTGGTATTTCTTCTATTTATGCTCTCACCAGATGCTTTTTGCGCCTGAATCATATTTCTAGCCATCGCATAGGATTGTTATCTCATCCTAAGCACAATCCGGACCAAAATTACACACTGTTGAAAGCCAAACAGAAAAATTTCGTACCCACTAATTACAATACTGGAAGTTGGCATTGTATCTAGATAGACATTTCTAAAGATATCGCAGACATCTTTGATAAGAATTTCTTGACCTACTTCCGACAGAACACAGGACTGGTGACAGTATAAAGATATCGATCACTTGACAATCTCTAATTATACTTAATTTCAATATTATTTGCTTATAGAATTATAATTAATTTCTTAAAATATGGAATTCTAGTCTCTTTTTTAAATTGTAACAATGTAGCACGTTTGAAGAGACACAAAGTCTACATCTGCAACGAGTCCCAGTTCGGAGCGTCAAAATATATGACGAACTAGGAGTTCATTAACAAATATTATGCCTCGGGTAACGTTGAAGTCGAAAAGTGGGTCCAAGACTTTTGAGTTTGAAGTAACGGTTTAACAGATCAAGCTAAAATGTAAAATGTAAAATCAGAAAATTTAAGAGCTCCACTAGTTACTGATATCAGCTTTATAGTATATTTGGGTTAAGGACTTCTTTGTATATGCAGGTATATACTATGGTCAATTTATCAAAAGATTTTACAGGTCCTCGTAGAAGTGCACTTTTGTATTTTATAAAACACAAGCTTGTACTATTTATGATGAATACTCTCTAATTTAATTATTTATAAACAGTTTATGCATTTTTAATTATGATGTTTAACTAAGTGTTAATTTTCTCAAGATGATCTTGTACTTATTTTATATGAAATTGAATATTTACACTTTGTTATATCCGCATCTATTTTTTATCAAACTTCTATGAATGCTTTTAGACAACTTTACTAACAAATGCATGTATTTTACCATTTGTCACACTTTGTGTGCTCATTTATTTATTTCCAGTATAATTTGTAATAATTAGACAGTAGAAAATTAACAAATATTTATTATAAACATAAAAGAAATAATGTATAATAAAGAAATATTTTCAGTTTTAATTTGAATTTACAGAATTCTTTATTTAAGTTTATTTTGAGCCTTTTGTCTATTTCGCTCTAACATAGGCGTCGTTACCATTTGAATTTGCTAACCTTCAGATCGTAGATGTCGTTTTACGATATGTGGGTAATGGGTTCAATCAATATTATCGATTTCACAAAATGGATGTTGAAACGTATGAATTCTTGTTTATTAATGAATTCTTATTTAATTAAATGTGCGAGGGTGCAGTTATGAGTACAAGAGCTTTCGGTTGGATTACAAAGGTTGCAGTGTCTATTTGGGTTGTATTTGTGTGACGAGACAAACTAAGTGTCTACAATATTGGGTGACGGAGACCAGAAAGCAAGTTTCTTTTCTCACAATTCTAAGTTAGGGAGATGGGATAAAATTACTTTTATTCGCATGGATTATTACACTGTTTATTTGTAATCAAACTGGCATGTAAAACAAAATTCCTATCTTTGACTACAAAGTTCGAGAATTAATAGAGTTCCACCTTAATTAATTCGAAATAAGCTATTCTTGTAATCGGTTCTAATTATGAAAATTAAGGCATTACATCCTTTACTTAATAAAGTATTAAAACAAACGGCAATTCTCACGTATATACTATTTAAATGAAGTTTGAAAGTACTCTAGATTCTCAGGTGAGATACTATTCAAATGAACTTTGAAAGTACTCTGGAAATCATGATTAGCAGGCCCGTAATTTATATGTGTTCGTAATCTATCTGGACAGCAGAGAATGAAGGCACTTATTGACGTTTTTAAATAAACATTTTGAATTAAATAATTACATTAGTTTGTCTAGTAATTACTAACAGCAAATTTGAATGCAAAAAAATTATATAATTCATGCTGGTTTAGTTAATATAAGCAAAAATACGTATACAAGTCTTGGAACAAGCTAAATCAAAAATATAAATTATATCTCATTATAAAAATCAATAGGGAATTCGAAATAATTTCACATTTTGAATATTAATTAGAATAAGCTAATTATAGCGGTTTCAAATTATAAAAGTTTCATACTTGTGACGTATTAAAAGTATGTACAATTTGATAAGCGATATCTCAGTCCGACATTTGTTTATTTTTGGGACGGAAAGGTCAAGTTTGTAAACTTTCAATCTAATGTTTACAAAATAATACGTTATTATATAACCAAAATAAAAAATTCAATTACAAATAAATCTAGTTATACAAGAATAAACAAGTTTGTAGGCGAACGCGATGTAAAAATATATACAGGATGTTCAAAAGTAAATTCAAGTACTTAATATAAATCGAAATAAAATGTTGCGGTTCTAAACGTGTTTGTTAAATAATGGAATTAATAAGGTTTTTGAAAGTGACTTGTGACTATTTAAAACAAATTAATTAATAGGAAGGCTAATTTTACTCTTTCAGCAACTCATTTCACATCTGTCCTGATCTTTTTAGGTAAATATTGCATAAATTATGAAAATTGGTTAAAATAAACGGTGATAAATGAAAATGAAAAATGAACCGAACACCCATCCTTTCCGTGTTCATGTACAAATCAAGATCTCCCACCGAGTATCGCCTCTAGAACCACTTTATTTAGATCAAGAGCTGAAGAAGACTCCAGTAACGTCACTAGGCTGGTTTCTGTAACGAAATAGAGCAGAATATAATATGTAAGCTAGAATGAAGCTTTATTATGCAGGCATTACCTTACGTAACATTTTGAGTATTAGGAGCACTATGCCTATGTAGCATGACGGAGCATACATCCAAAGAGTCTTCCCATGGTAATCTTTTCTCTACGAGCTTTCCAGTGAAAACTCGCTGTGAACATTTGCAGCACGGCATCTCGGAGGGTTATCTTAAATTTCTTTTGATGTTATTATAAATATTATAACACGGGAGCATAAGCGTTCGTTTGTATAACGACTTAACTAAAGTGTCATTTGAAATTCTGACTTGACGTTCACAACTTCTTGTGTCGAGATAGATATTTAAGTTAGAGTCAACAGAATAGGTCTGAGCAACGGCTTCTAATGTCGGAGTTGCCTGAATTTCGAAATCCCCACGAATTTAAAACATCAACTATTTCGTCGACGTACTATTTCGTGCAAACCATCCTGGTCACGCCGCTTTCCAATTCTTTTCTTTTCATTTGAAATTAATAATCCAAAACCGTTAAAGATTGATTGCTTTTAATACGTAAAAGTATTTCTTTAAATAAAATTGATAAATTATTAGTTAAAGGTTGACGAAAAACCGTTATTATACATAAAAGCACGATTACTGCATATTCGTAATAAGTAGTTTACTAGCATAAAGAATTTAACTTTATGCTTGTAAATAAATGTTGAATTTTGTTGTGGTTAAAAATAATGTTTTACTTTTCGAAGATAAATAAAAAAAACAAAAATAGTATTCAATGTTAGATTGTACGTAATTTTTGTCAGGCATCACTATCTTTTTTCCAAATGAATAGTCAGACATAATCAATTCTGAAACTTTAATACAAAGCCGCAGAAGAAAGTTTAGTCATAGATCAACGCCCGGATGGTCAGCCGGACGTCACTGGCCAGAAAGGCATTAGAACTAGCCGTTACCACCTATCTTCAGCGATACAAACTCCTTTTTGATTTATAAGAGGCATCTCTTCAAAAGGACACGGTAACTAAATCGAATTTGTACTCGAAATACCTAGGCATCCCGATAAATGTTACACTATATGTTTTCAGGCATTTTTAATGCCTTATTACGTTTGGAAACAATCCTAACAAAACGGGCGATGGGAATAATTTGACCATCACGCAGCTTCAATATTTGAAAGATTCAACACAGAAGATATATTTTTTGCTAACTTTTATTTTCATTTATAGCGAAATCACTTTGCATACTATTCCGATATCTTCAATCTTGGTAATTTTAGTTACAGTTCCAAGAGTACGTCGGTTGACGCTTTAAACTGAAAGACTATAACAAATTTGATCCTTATCAGGCTCTGTTTTATTTTTATTGAGAAGGATAAAGACGCAAAGTGAAACTGAATTTATTATTACCTCAATATCTTCAATCTGAACAGCTCCAGTCACTGCTTTCAGTTCTATAGATTGCTAGAGATCCAGAAGGGTTATGATATTATTTACTTGTCCGGGTTCGTGGCTTTAATTATTTCTTAGAATCGACACTATAAATCGATAAAGGAGTTTTATTTCTGTTGCAATTAGTCGTCTACATCTTCTTAGATTGCTTTTTTAGTTGTTAAATCCTTCGTTTCAGTCCTAGTTACTACTATGAAATACATCGCGCTAACTTAACAGTTCTCCTGTTATGAACATATTACATTTCATTTATCTATAGTATAATTGTAAACCATTATTGGGTGTAACAAATTTGTCTGGAAGGCGTTTTTAGCAGTTTCTGTTTTGAAACGTCACTAATGTAAGGGGCACTGTTTATATTGTGAGCCTAATAATAAAGAAACAGTAATTTATCATTGAAAATTGATTTATTGTTTTCCAAAATATCCTCCCTTATGATCTATACACTTTTGTATTCTTTCTAACCAA
The DNA here is from genome assembly GCA_024586415.1 of Phrixothrix hirtus. Lineage (NCBI taxonomy): Eukaryota > Metazoa > Arthropoda > Insecta > Coleoptera > Phengodidae > Phrixothrix > Phrixothrix hirtus. The sequence continues at coordinate 3,775 of JAHWXV010496032.1, read as the reverse complement.
TCGTCAAAACATTTTTGCCATTTTCGTTTGAAACATCTCTAAAACATGGTTTTTGAACGCATGGGCGGCTCCTTCTCCCGACGAAAACCGTTGTCCACGCAATTCATTCTTGACGTTGGGAACAAAAAGAAGTCATTGGGTGCCACATCAGAACTGTATGGCAGATGACCCATTCATTTGACTTTTTCAGTGTTCAAATAATCGGCTGTTAGACGAGATGTGTGAGAGCTTGCATTGTCGTGATGCAGAATGATCCTACGACGCTTGTTTGTTTTCCTTATTTCCCCGAAGACTTCCGGCAAAAAAATGGCGGTGTACCATTCAGAAGTGACCGGTTTACGTTCCTGTAAACGCACTGTTGCCACATGACCAGTTTTTCCGAAAAAACAGGCGACCATTTGTTTCGAAGTACTTCAAGCGCGAACAACTTTTGTTTGGTTCATCTTGAAACACCCATACAGTCGACTGCTGTTTACTTTCAGGCTCATACGCCTATATCCATGATTCGTCACCTGTTGCAATATTATGTACGTCTTTTGAAGCACCGCCATTGTATTTCGTAAGCATATGCTTGCACCAATCGACACGGGTATCTTTTTCAGATGTTTTCAAATTATGTGGGATCCAACAAGAACAAATATTTTTCACGGCTAAATGTCTATGCAATATTTTATATATACTGGTCGAACTAATGTATAAGGTTGCCTCAATCTCACAGTATGACGCATGACGATCTTGCATTATCCGTTTTTGAACAGCATCAATGTTTTCTGGCACAACAACTGATTTTGGAAAACCTTCACGACTTTCTTCGAGAGCCAACGGCGGCCACGGTTAAACTTGTTATACCAGCGTTTCACAGTGGCAAAGGATAGATCTTCATCGCCAAAGGTGGAAGTAAATTGATCGATACACTCTTGTCTAGATAATCCACGTCGAAGGTCATAATAAGTCATCGCACGAAAATTTTCACGAGTTAATTTCATTTTTACGCTGAGGCACAATTTTCAAGTCACCATAAACGCCATTAATCACGTCCAAATGTCAAAATGTTCTGAATAAGGTTACGTAATGTCAAACTTTCCATTACAAATGTTAGATGGTGTCTTAAAGACGCGGTGTTGCCAAGCTCACAATATAAATAGTGCCCCTCGTATTTAACTTTATTAAGAAAAATAAAAGTAAATGATTGTAACAGAGCCTTTAATCGTCACCTCAAGATTACTCTAGAGTGCCCTAGAACGTTTTAGAACTACTGTGATTAAAATTTTCATACAGAAAAGTGCAATAAGCTCGTCTCAAACATCCTTTTCTATGTAGTTTCTCACTATAACGAGAAGAATTAAAACAGACGATGAAATTGATTCAACCACTGTAATTTTAACTGTGGTTGTAGGACTAGCAGGTTGCTGTTAAGATCGAATATAACAAAAATTTTCAACCACCTACAAGTATTTAAAAATAGTAAATCATTTCTTCTGTGTCAAAACCTATAGTTGCTCTCCTCAGGTGTTATACAGTAAGTTAAAAATTTCATCAAAAATGACTACATCAGTCTCTGTTTCGAAGTACAGTCAAATATTACAATGCAACTTGCTGCGATCAGGTCGCCGAACACAGTTTTCCACGGGGTTAGTTTGTAACGCTGATTTTGATATCAAATTGTCACACTGCAGCTTTCTGTAAGACAATATTTTTTATTTATTAGTTATTTGTTTTTTAATTAATCTCAAGCAGATCAAAATGCTTTGGAGAAGCTCTATTCGAAGTTTGGGCAGGATTTCCTTGCGTTAGCAATTATTAAATATGTATTCCTTTGTATTTTGAAATTGATGAAGGTTTCAATAATGTCTGATTTCTTTAGTCTTGCTAAAATATCAAGCAAATTAAATTATGCACAACTATCTACGAGGGTGGTCTGATTTGTGAGGTAACTAACATAGAGATGGCGTCATAATCTACGCATGCATGTCATTCATCAAATCTATCATGTTATAAGACAGCTGTCAAAGTTTCAGTCAAATACGTTGCGTCCTTTGTCTCTTACAGTTGTTTAAAGTAAACGTGTTACGCTATTTTGTGAATATGGACGAAAGAGAATTTAGTGCTGTGATTATACAATTCAATATCGCCGGGAAAAGATCCAAAGAGATTAAAGAAGTGTTAGATAATATTCACGGCTAATCTGCACGATAATTTAAGACAATTTGTTTCTGGGTGAATGAATTTAAACGTGGCCGTACGAGTACCAAAGATGAAACAAGATCAGGGCGTCCGAAAGATGCTACCACTGACGAAATGATCAGCAAAGTTTAGGATCTTGTTTTAAGTGATGGTCGATTAAAGGTGTGTGTGATAGCAGACAGTATAGGTATATCTAAAGAACGTGTTGGTCATATCTTACATGAACACTTGGGTATGAGAAACCTATCATCAGGATGGGTGCCGCGTCTGTTAACCGTGGACCAGAAACGAATGTGCGTAAAAACTTTTTTTTAAGCATAATTCCGCTGAATTTTTACATCGATTTATTACCACTGACGAAACGTGGATACACCACTATACGCCCGAAAGAAAAATTCAATCCAAATAATGGGTAGAAGCCGGTTGCAGTGCACCGAAGAAAGCAAAAGTGGTTCCATCAGCTAAACGGGTTATGGCCATAATCGTATTGTGGGATGCTCGTGGTGTTATTGTTATAGATTATCTGCAAAAGGGCAAAACAATCATAGGCGAGTACTACGCGTCGTTTTTGGACCAGATGATTGAAAAATTAAAGGAAAACGACCGCATTTGGCAAGAAGGAAAATGTTGTTTCATTATGATAATGCACCGGCTTATTCATCGAACATTGCCACAACAAAATTAGTTGAATTACAATTCAAAATACTTCGTCATGCACCTTACAGTCCATATTTAGCTCCATCTAACTTTTTCTTGTTTCCAAACTTGAAAAAATGCCTAGGTGAAAAGAGAGTTTCATCTAATGAGGAAGTGATTGTAGAAACAAATGATTATTTTGAAGCGCTTGATTTTTCCTATTATAGTGAAGGGATTAAATAAGTGCATCGAGTTAAAAGGTGACTATGTCGAAAGTACCTTCTTTTGTACTACATATCTTAGTTCTCAAACAACCCTCGTATATCAGTTGTTTAACATCATGGAACTTTTATTAATAAACAAATATCTAATTTCTACGTTAATAATATGTACAAATTTCTATCTAATTTAGAAAATTTCATATAAAATTACATCTAGGATTAATTGTTTTAAACTTGCTCGTTATGCAACTAAAATTACAGGACGACTTTGTATAAAATGTTTAGTAGTAGTAGTAGTAGTAGTTTTGAAAATGGCTAAAATTAGTTTTCGCTTTTTAGTGAAGTTTACGTTATTCGTTGCCTGCTATTAGGCTGGATATTAAATACAACAACATAAGCACTTAATATTCTGAAAAACTGATTTTTGCTTTTGGATGACGTTAGGTCGGCTGGAAGTACTAGTAAACATAAATAGAATTGGAGATTGTTTGCCAAATGACAAACTGAGAAACATGGATGCAAACATTGAAATATCTAGCATTGTCTGTTTTTTATATCTATTAATTCAAATTTATTTGTAGTTGTTGGTGATCATATGGTGTGCGCTTTTAATTTTTAAATGGTTAAGTTAAATATTTTGTTGATGTCATCAATTAAATACGATTAATGATCAGCAACATATCTACGAATTTAATAAAATAAATGTATATAAAAATTCATAGATATAAATAAAG
>JAHWXV010496027.1:0-11496 GCA_024586415.1 Phrixothrix hirtus | reverse complement strand
GCAACTGCCCTCTCCTTATATACCCACTTTCTACCAAGCTCAATTTTTGACATTACCAGAAAATGATCCATCCCACATTCAGAACCTCTCATCACTCGTGCGTCCTTTACCAATTCACGTAACCTCTCATCATAAGCGATTAGATCAATCATGCTTCTAGACCCTCCTCTTTGCCATGTATACAAATGGATATCCTAATGTTTAAACCACGTATTCGATATAAACATCCCCTTTTCTAGGCATAGCCCAACTAACGACTCCTCATTCTCATTCGTTCTGGGATCGCCCTAAGGGCCAATTACACGATCACTATTTTCTCTTCTTACTCCCACCCATCCATTCAGGTCAGCCAGTAAAATCACTCTATGATTCACGTAACATGCATTAAGTACCCCTTCTAACTCCATCCAAAAGGTTTCACATTCATCCTGGTTATCACCATTTACCGGAGCATAACACGCTACAACCGCTAGTTTCCTGATGCCTATCTTCATTCGAACCCAAACTAGCCACTTAGACACCAATTTATATTCCCTTACATGCGCTTTAGCAAATTCGCTCAAAATCAATCCCACTCGCTTTGAACCGTGCGTCCAACTCTCTATTCCAGACCAGAAACATAGGCTACCCTCATCCATCTCTATCACTTCTTTCCCTTTCCACTTAGTTTCACTCACACACAGCACATCTAACATTCTCTCTCTCATTTCACTCAAAATCTCATCTTCCTTTCCAGACATCCCTCTTACGTTCCACGTTCCCACTTTCCATTCCATTTTCTCGCGTTTATTCCAAGGTGGTCCGATCTTGTTCAATCTCAGCCGCCAACCATGGCTTTGATTGTCCGAGGCTTTTCTAGTATTCTTTTTTGCAGTATTATTAAAGGTACACCTGGTTGCTAGCCTAGATCGTACCCTATGTCGATGTAGCATTCCCTGCTTACGGAATCGACACCATACCGGTCAGTGTTGAAGTATTTGGCGTACGTGTTACAAGTGTAGCCACAATCCCAGCATTATCCCAGGCATGCCTAATACTATTCTATACAGACGAAGCTATCATGAACGGGTTACTCTGCAAGCCAGCACGTAGTTGCCCGTAGCGCGACTAGTAGGAAGTATGCGTATTGCACTGACACATTCGGGCACTTATTTATTAGACAATTAAAATAGGGTATTAATATTAGTTAGTGAAATACAATAAAATTTTACTATACTTAATTGCAGACACCTTACAATTGCAAACCCCTTATAGTACGCATATATTAATTATGCGCTATCTGCGCAATTAAAGCCGCAAATCAAACTGCTGGAAGTCGCGAATTGAATCGTAATAACAACCACGTGACCCAGATTGCACACATACATCAATTACGAGCTATTCGCTCAATTATAACGGCGAATTCAACTGCTCGCGAAATTACCACTTATTTTGTCATCAACCGCGATTACTAGGGAGCGAGACATAAAATTTGGTAGAAGTCTTTAAAAAGCGTCATACTACAGTGATTTGGAAGCCAATATTTTACATTTTTCAGATGATAACAAACAGATTCTTCTCCTTAACGCAAACTCCTATCTCAAATATCCCCTCCAAACTTGTTCGTGACGCGGTATCAAAGTTTTAAGTAGAGAAATAGAGCACTTGGTAACCAAATTATAATTTCTACACAACAAATAAAGGAATGAAATACAAAATATTAGATTTAATACTATTTTATAATATTAAAATATGTATTTTTGTAAATCTGATTTCTTAATAAGCTGCAACTGCAAAAAAGATATGTTGTAGCTAACGAATAGCTCAAAAAGTTTAATCTCTTTAAAATTCATTTATGAAATAAGTACAATGTGACATAATTTTAAGCAACGTATATAACATCTATATGTTCATACTTTGTATGATAACATTTGGTGGAATCTTTCAACACCTATTTGGATAATTCTTTTTTATTTGCAGTTTTCCTTCATTGTTTGTTTTAAATTTAAACGCCAAATATTTCTCCCCTGAAGATAATTTGTTTATTTCAATTCATATTTATATAATTATTTATGTTATTTCTTCGTAACATATCTCGAAAACGAAGAAGAAAATGGAAAAAATTTATTCTTCCATTTTGATTTAGTTTTTAAAAGTGTAGAAAAAATTTCATTTTTCGCATCAAGTTATCAAACACCCTGCCTAATTTGTCACAATTAATCTCAAAATTTAACGTAAATTTGTGTTTTTTCGAAATATGCTTAAACGCAAAGATTTTATTCCTTACTCATGCACTGTCACATTTCAGGCACTCGATTTACTTTATAGAATTCGGAGAACGCATCTTTCTGTAAAAATTGACCTTGAACCTGAAATATGTGGTTGCAGCACACTTTTTTCGAAAATAACTATTTTCCTACGTTCAAAATTAACGCAAAAAGGACTGAAATGGTGGATGTTTATTATGAAACTATATTGTAACACAAATTAGAAACAATAAAAACTCAATGGAACATTCTGAATAATCTAGTAGGTTCCTTATGATTGAAATGGATGATATAATCACAAGAGACACACTGCGGCAACCTATACTTGTCAATTAAATTTAAGGTCAGTAATGAGTCATGGCATTACAATTTATTACATAATTACTATAACTAATTGTTTTAGATTCTTTCTTACTTTTCTGGACCTTTTTTCTATCTATATAAATAGCAGATTATATTCCCTTAGCTTTAGTTTTCATTAGAATCTTGCGCTGTTAGTTACTGTGATACATAAATAGAAATATAAACGTATATTTTTAGGGTACTGTGAAATAAGTAATAAAATAAATAATCCTAATCTTAGTGAATACAAATAAAGATGTTTAAACAATTAACTATTTTAGTTTCGTTACATTTGTGTCGGGTGTCGGATTTGTTTTTAAAAGTTGAACTCACAGACTATTATTAATTAAAAGCTAACGTTAATTGTTTTTATATGCCAAAAAAATGGAGTCGTTGATGAAAATGTTGCAAAAGCAGCAGGACGAATGAAATCCAATCAAACTAAATTACAAGAAAAAATTGTAAGAAGAAATATCAAGCAAATTAAAAGAGGAAATGTTTTCGGTTAATGCAAATCAAAAGAAATTAAATCAAGCAAAATAAATTAATAAAAGAAATAGAAGATGTTACCAGTGACGAATTATACCAAATATTTTTTCTCCTTACCGGAAATAAAAAAGTCAGCATGTCCAAGAAGGAATTGGTTTCTATTCCTCAAGAACTAACAGAGGTGAATGTGCAGTAAGTTGAACATTTTTTGGTATTTAAAATGGCATGCCAAGTACTGGAAGATATGTTAACGTACCCACATATGATGGGAAAATATTTTGGGCCAATTACCATAAACCGTTCGTAGCAGCTGCAACACCAAGTGAATGGACAGTTGAAGAAAATGCAATTGCCTTAATAGTGGCCCTACGCGGGGTTCCTCTAGACATTCTACAAACCATACCAGATGATTTGCAAAATAATTTTAATTATCTTGTTCTACAATTGAAAAAGCGATACGGAAATAAACATCTGCAACAGGTCTACTGCCCCAGTTAAGGAACCAACTGCAAAAAATTGGAGAGAACCCCCAAGAATTAGAAACTGAAATTGCATGGCTAGTAAGATTAGCATATCCATAAAGCTTTATTTAACAAATAGGGGTGCAAACATTTGTGGGTGGTCTTCAGGATTCTGAAACACAAAAGGCACTTAGATTACCACGTCCGCATGACCTTGCTAATGCATCGGCTCGTGCACTGGAATTGGAAGCGGCCAAACAAGTATCGAAGTGCCATGTTCGTGTACGAACAATTGAGGAAGACAAAACTAGTGCTACAACTTCAGAAGAAATAGTGTTAAGAATAATTATAGTAGAAACACCAACAGGACGTAAACTACGATTCAGGAAGTGCGATAAATAAGGGCATATACAGAAAAATTGTCAAAATGCTATGAGTAGTCTCGCTAATAATACAAAATACCAAGAAGTCACCAACCAACATGTTATATTGGGTATCGATATAATGTCTGGGTGTGGCTTTGCATCAGACTTGAAAAATCACATCATACGAGTGAATGACGAAACTATACCCATTAATTAACGAAATGACCAAGCAATAAAAATAATACTAGCAGAAGAAGTGAACCGCTAAGCAGCAAAACAATAGTTATGGGTCAACAGGATGGAGACTTTTGGGTAAGGTCAATAGGAATTCTAGAAACCAGAAACATAAATACTAGTAGAGGTATTTTAGCAGGAAAAGTATTGATCGCTTAATGAGTGGCAATACCTTCCAGGTGACCCTAAAGAAGAGAACCGAAGTAGGAAAATGCACACCTATCTCATCTGTGGTACGTTGTACAAAACCCAGCCAGAAAGTTTTGGCCGTAAAGAATTTATCCAAGCTGGTTGCCACACTCGAATACGTAGACAACGCTTTATCCCAAGAGCAAAAGAATAAAGCCAGCCAATTGATCCAACAATATTCTGACCTATTTGCTACGGAGGATGGTTTGAAGGGAAGAAGAAATATTGTGACGTATCAAATAAATACCGGTTAGCCGAACCAATACGTCAACGATCCAAGAATGCTGACTCTATCCAAACAAGAGGAACCCGAACAAATAATTAAGGACATGGCCCGTGAAGGGATAATAGAGCCAATTAGCAGTCCTTGGAAATCTCTAGTTGTACTGGCTAAGAAGAAAGGTTGTAGCACTAAATTCTGTGTGGATTACCGTCGTTCGAACAATATGACCAAAAAGGACAGCTATGCTCTAGCCAGAATTGACGGCACTTCAAACACGCTTTCTGGCTCCAAATGGTTTTCGAATTTAGACATGAAAAGTGGGTATTGACAAGTCAGTACGGAGGATGAGCACCTGGAAAAGACGGCATTCCCTATTGGATCTGGTCTCTGGCAATGCAATGTACCAGTGACGCTTTAAAAGCTTCTAGAATTGATCCTAAGAGGGATGTCTTACCAAACATGTCTAATATACTTGGACGATGTCATAGTTATTAGAAGGAATTTCGACGAATACCTGAACAACCTCGAAGGGGTGTTTCAAAGACTACGAAGTGCACATCTACAACTTAGTCCGATAAAGTGTAACTTGTTTTAAAACAAAGTGAAATACTTGGGTCATATGGTTTCTGAAAATGTGTCGTAGTTGACTTGGAGAGAATTGGGCCCGTATGAGAACGGCTACAAGCAAAAGATAAACATGAATTACACAAATTCTTAGGGTCATGCACTTACTATTATGGTCGATTTGTACGTGGATTTACAGATATTGTAAAACCACTTACAAAACTTACCGAAGAAGACTAACTATATTTCTGGAGCAGTAACTACCAGGAGTCATTTGAAACACTTAAACGAACATTGGTAATGGCATCCATACTCAGTTACCCTAAAATAGAAGGAAGATTTGTCTTAGACACTGATGTTGACCACTTCGGCATAGGTCCAGTACTATTACAAATCTAAGACGGTCAAGAACGAGTAATTGGGTATTTTAGCAAAGTGTTATCCAAACCGGAGAGGAATTATTGTATTATGTGCAAAGAATTGCTAGCGGTGATAAAGGCTGTTGAAAACTTCTACAAATACCCTTATGGACGAAATTTCTTATTGACAACTGATCAGGCTGCGTCGATATGATTCCTACAGTTTGAGAATCAATAAGGCAAATAGCGAGATAGATTGAACGGCTGCAAGCGTATGACTTTGAAGTTGAGCATCGTGCCGGAAGAAATCATAGAAATTCTGACGCATTATCAATACGGGCTTGTACAAAAGATTACAAACATTGTACTCGGTTGGAGTCAAAAGTGGAAGCTCCTCTTCTCTAGCGCATTCCTGTAAATAACGATGACTGGAAACCAGATGATGTCAAACGAGATCAAGAAAACGACCCGGCCTGAAGTTGCTATTAAAATCGAAGAAAGACAGTCGAATACCAGGTTGAAAGGAAGTCGCCTCATTTAATCCCGTTGTTAAATCATATTGGTCCCGATGGGAGTCCTTGCAAGTTCAGGTCGCGGCCTTTTGAAGACAGCACCGGAAAATGATGATGGAAGTAAAAAACGGATGTAGTTGATGGTTCCTAAAGACAGGGCAGCGGAAATTTTGCGACAACTGCGGGATGGTCCATCTGGAGGGCATATGGGTGTAAAAGTCCGTGAAAATTTTTTTGAGTGAACTGTAAAGATGATGTTATGAAGTGGGGCCAAAAATATGTATTACGCACCTCTGGGAATGGTCTATTTGGGAGGGTATAAGCGCAGATGCGGCAATGTAATGTAGCTAGCCCATTTTAGAAAGGAGCCTTCGATATATCTGGTCCATTCCCAGAAAGCAAAGCAGGAAACAAATACACCGTCGCTGCAATGGAACATGTTATATAGCGAAGTATACGCTCTACCTATTCAAGAGACATTTACAGTAGCCGAGACCTTAGTAAAATAACTGTTTAGCCGTTTTGGGATTTTTTGGAATTACATTCAGACCAAGCAAAATATTTTTAGTCAACCTTATTCCAAAGTCTTTGCTAGCCATTGAATATACGAAATACCAGAAAAATTACTCCTCATCCATAGTCAGATAGAATAGTAGACGACATGAATCGAGCAATGAGAAAATATTTATCAAAAGTTGTCTCAGATCATGAAAAATATTGAGACCAGTACTTACATCTGTTCGTGATGGCTTATCGATCAACTGTAAACAAAACAACAGGAGAGGCCCCAACTAGGGTGTTGCTTGGGCGAGAAATCAGATTTCCATGTGGCTTGAAGTTTTCTATATAGGCTGAAGGGAAGGAACTGCTGGAAATGGATATGATGAAGATCTTGAAACTAAACTCAATTCACGAAAGAGTTCGGAACAACATTTAGAGTGCCAGTGAAATGGCACCATAATGCAAGATCCAAAATAGGAGAATTTCAACCCATGACCTGGTTTAGTTATACAAGCCTCAGCATCGATGAGGTCTATCTCCCAAATTGCAAAGATCATGGGAAGACCTGTATAGACTGACAAAGAGGATCAATGATGTAATCTACCGAATTATGAAATTGCCCAGAGTAAATCCCAAAGTAGTTCATATGAATCGGTTAACCCCATAGGCTGGGAGGAATTCAGGACCAGAGCAGCAAGAATTGAGCAAAGGGCGAACCTTGTCGAATGAAAACGACCAATAATCATCGATTGAATTTATGCTAACCTTTTTGGGACACCATAGAGCTAGATTCGGGATTGCCACTAAGGAATATAGAAATCTATTTGATGTACCAGAAGAAACCCCTGGCTAATTTTGTCGCTAAAGACGTTCGAATGTCCTGTGGCATCGCAGCTAAGTTTAAAAAGAGGTGTGGTGGCATAGAAGAAATACAGCAGCAGGAACCAGAAACCGGAAAGGCATATCATCTCCTACGTCGTCATCGCCAAGGTAGGCGAATTATTTACTATCTGGTGACGAAAACATTATTCCATCAAAAGCCACGCTTTGAAGACTTTTGGAAGGAATTATGGGTTTTAAGGAAACAAATTTGTGCCGGTGATAGTAGAAAGTTAGCCGTAGCAAAGGTCGCCTACGACCTAGACCAGCTTAATTGGTGCGTGATACATAACATATTGGAAGTAGCGTTTCGAGGTGCTGGTGTTAAAACCCTGGTGTGTAGTTGGAATCCAAAAGGAACTCCACGAACCACGAAATCTGTGGACTGCCAATTTTCAAGAAATGGTGCTACAAGTATGAATCGCAGTGCAGATTCCGACATTCGTAAACAAAGGTAGAATCATTGCATGTCCAAAGGCCATGGTCACTGTTACGAGACGTAACAGTCTTAAGCAAGGGTCAGTATAACAAAAATTAGAAAAAATAAAAGCTTAATGGAGCTTTCTGGAATAATCCAGTAGGCTCCTTATAATTAAAATAGATGATGTAATCACAAATTACTCATTGCGGTAACCGATATCTGTAAATTAAATTCAACATCAGCCGTAGGTCATGGCATTGCAGTTTATTACATCATTATTAGGACTAATTAATCTAGATTCTAGTTTTAGTTTTTATTAGAATGTTATGCTGCTAGTTACTGTTAAACAGAATTAGAAATATATACGTTTGTTCGGGTGTGGCGAATTTAATATTTAAATAAAAGAGTGCATATAAATAACTCTAATATTAGTCAATATAAATAGATTTTTAAATACTTGTAATTAACTAGTTTCGTTAAAATACATTCATTTTCTATTAGTTTTTTGTAATACGAACAAAATTAACTTTTTAGTAATGTTTACGACGTTAACTTTGACAACTATGATTGTTTTTTTTATTCAAAATTTACAGATGGCGGTGTTTTGGGGGGTTGGGGATAACAATATAATATCCAATTTGAGCTTCCTTCTAGATAGTGCCAATTACCTCATACTTGATGATTAAAATTAAATAAAATTTTTTTGCTCATAGCTTTACGAAAGATTTGATTAAAAATCTTAATTTGGACATGATTATTAAAGAAAATGCCATACTTGTTTGTAGTGCCCAAATTCAATGCGTTGTTAATAATAACTACAGTTTTCTGGAAAACAGATTAATATGGGCACTTCAAACAAATACGGCATGTTTCTATAAAAATCATGCTTAAATTAAGATTTTAAATCAAACCTTTCATAAGCCTATAAACAAAAAAAATTAATGTTTTTAATCATAAAGTATAATGTAATTAGCGCCCTCTAGAAGTAAGTTCAAATTTGATATTATATTGTTATTCTCCACCCCAATCCTATCTGTGAATTATTAGAAAATAAAAAAATTTTAAAAATACATAAAACGTCCTGTAGCTCATTAACGAACAATATTTTACCAAGGCACTAAATCTACCGTTGTTCTGTGCCCCGTCAATTATTCATTACCCCGTACATATAGTGAGGTCTCCAAGCCTGATGGGCGCCACTGTTATTTGCGGCACGCGAAGGGTGTAATTAAATATGGTATTTCAATTAAATATTTTGGGATCTTTATGTTTTATAAATTATTATTTTTCTCTTTGCTTGGATATAATTTATTGGGAAATTTTTAAGGTCTAATATTTAAATAATAATTCCTGGAATAAATCAGGTTTTTTAATTCGTCAAATTGTACATCTCGAGTTGGTTTGTGTTTTTGAGTCTCGAATAAATAAGTAACGCGATATTAAACCTATTTTCCGACTCTTTCGACAAATTAGATGTTCATGTGTGAAAATACATCGTGTGCAAATTGTTTTGCTGCAAATCCTCTGCTGATGTTAATTAATTATTAGTCTTGATGTCGATCTAATGAGATCCAGTATGTTATCTCCTTTGTTATTTCGGAACCTATTATTGTTTCCAGTTGTTTGGTTTGGTTTCATATTTGGTCGCTTCTCGTCGTCCTCCGTTTTACATGCTGCCCCTAGCGCATCCTTCTTTTTAGCTTAACATCTTCTTGGCCGTGCTGCAAGTGTTAAGTTCGTGGTTAGTGAAACATTAAATGCCGTAAACACCCCGAAAGAAGTTTATTTAATCAGATGCAATTTCCTGCTCTTTTAACGAGCTCCTGTGAGCCATGTTTACATTAAAGGTATAAAATTATATTGTAATTATTTGTTAAGTAATATTTATGTTATTCTACTACATCAGTCTGATTAGGGTCTGAAGTGTCAAATTACTATTCAAGCCTTATTTGTTTCGAGAACGATGGTTATCTAATTAATTAAACAGAGTATTGAATCAACTTCATTTAGATACTGTATAACAACTTTGTTTGCTAAAGTACTATGAATTTTAAGTGTCATTTTTATGTGATTAATACGATAGTTTTATTACCGCCGTTGAAACCTTAATTGTTAATAATTGTAAAGTAGTTGCATTTATTTACACTTTCAATTATCAATCAATTTGTAAATTTAAGAAATGTTTTCAGGAGCGCTTGAATAAATTTTTGTATACAATTAGCCTAGAGTAGACTTTGCGAATGTATTACTATAAATGTTGGTTAATAATTAACTACATTTTACATGTATGTATTTCCAACATAATGTTAGATTTTCGGTTGCATGGTGTGCGATTTAGGATTAGCCCAATTACTAAAAATAATTTTAATCGTAGTAATTATTAAAAATATATACTGCAACCATCCCGAAAGTTTGCCTGTAGTATAATTTTAACATATTTAGATGAAAGCTAAATGCGATTGAAGAATTATCTGAAATATAAGCTTTATAACGTTCATGAAATGTAAATATTCATTCCGTCGTATTGTACATATTACCAGTTAGCCACCTATTCGGCTTCAACTGATAATGTGGATTTGAAAATACTCATTAACTCACTTAAATTTTACGTATAATTATCCTCTATAATATATCTAAGATTGTTCAATTAACTAATAGTATATGTATTTCCTTGTCTGTTCAGTTAATTATAAATTCTGTCAGAATTAACAACAAATACATATTTTCGTATTTAAAATTAGTAGTCACTTTCAACTGAAGTTTAGCCTAATGGTCTTTACCCTGCGCATATTAAACCAAAACAAGACGAGAATCACACGGCCCGACATTCGCATATGTTTTGAGTCGGCGTGTAACCATGACGCGTGCACGTACTTAATTTTCCTATTGAGTATTTCTAATATGAAAGAACGGCCGTTACGTCATAATGTCCTCTGTTATTACTACACACTCTAAATTTTATAAACCGTCTAAGCCAGAAGAAGACAATATAATAATAAGCTTTAAAAGATAATAAATATTCAGTACACTGATCTAGAAATGATATAAAAAAAACATTCGTTATTGTCAAGAGATCAATGGCATACACCATGAACGCCTTATAAAATAAGACTCCAAAAAAATAATTTCTTCATTACAATCAGTTCTTTTCAGAACCGCGGAATATTTTAAGGATATCGTATTTGAACAAATTATAAATCTTCCTGTAATATTACTTCTCGATTGGTGCACTGAAAATTTCTTGTTTATTAAAAATTGTTCTTATACTACTTTCTTTTTATGGCATACCGTTTCTATAAAATTTAAATTATCCAGTATTAATACGGTAAAAAAATTTAAATTTTTCATTTTTGAATTCGTTAACCCTGTATATATATTTTGCAAAAGAATAAAAGAAAAATCGTTTCAGCCGTTTTCAAGAAAATTGTAAAGACCTAAAAATGGCAACAATTAAGCGGCATTTCCGGTCATTCGATGTTAACGTAATTCTTACTAGCGCATGTCAAGAAGGCAATAAACTTGAAGATAAAATTTAAATTTTTTACGATGTTTAGTGAGATATATATATATATATATATATATATATATATATATATTTTATATATATATTTTTGCTTCGCAGGTCTATTCGGGCAGCGTGCTAATTGCTCTAGTTACCTTTTTACTTAATTGTAACCCTTTGTTAGACTGCTTAGCAAACTACTTTCAGAT
>JAHWXV010496011.1:0-15975 GCA_024586415.1 Phrixothrix hirtus | reverse complement strand
ATCATGACAATGCCAGCTCCCACACAGCACGTCGAACAATTGATTATTTGAAGGAGAAAAACATCGAATTAATGTCTCATTGCCCCTATTTACCAGATTTGTCGCCTAACGATTTTTTTCTATTCCTGAATGTCAAACAAAAATGCGTAGACAGCGATTTTCATCTCCTGAAGAGGCGATTGAAGCATTTGAAAACCACATTTTTGAGATACCAACTTCAGAGCGGAAAAAATGCTTGGAGAAGGGGTTTGAACGCATGCAAAAGTGTATAAAACTTAAAGGTGAATATTTTGGAACACAATAAAATAGTTTTTTCCTAAAAATTTGTTTTCTTTCCTAGTTTTTGTAACTACTTAAAAGGCAACCCTCGTACATAATTTTCCCTAATAAATATTTTTTTGAATCTATCACATATTGACTAATATTTTATTACTTCAAGATGAATATTGAATTTTGTAGACTAAAATAACTGAATAGTAAGTAACTAACTATTGATAATTGTTTATTCACAAAAAAGAATTCTGCGATACTTCCATACTATGACTAACGTTTTCGACGTTAATTTTTTTAGCAATTTTGCCTCTTATCGTGTTTAAATAAAACAAGAAGGTAAGAAACTTTGACTTGGGATGCTGAACAGACTTGATACTTCTATCAAGTTACTGTGTGAGACAAACTTCTTTGTGTTCAACTGAAGCAGTTTAAATAATGTAATAATCGAGGATATTTAGAAAACAGTAGAAGATTGACTAACCAAGGATTTAGTTCGATAGGGTATTCGATATATCTTTTTTAGCCAATTTAAAAAAATCACAGAAATTAAACGTAATTTGGTAATTTCCTGAAGATATTCTTTCGTTCTTGCACGGGTAAATAGCCCCCTCAGTCATAATTAGCGACTAAAAAGATTTGTTTTGAAAATTAACTTAGTATAAACATACTTTAAATTTATTGCTGCAAAAAGTGCTGCGGCGTGAACTGTACGAAGAGTAGACTCATAATAATTATTAGTTATTTTTGCTTAATATATACATTTATACGTTCTCGTTAACAATGGGTACCTGCTTTCTTTAACGTTACATCTAGCTGGTTCAATAAGACTTGGCCTTGGTGTATTTTAAAAAGAATTCAACTTTGCTATGAACAACTCTCATCGTCCTCCTTATCCCATGAACAATATTATAGATATACGTACAAGTAATAAATAAGAGATTGGTCTATATGCTTTCAATGAATAAGTAAAGAATGGACTGAATTTTGATGCAGACTCAAAAGTAATAGTTGTATACTGACTTCCATAGATATTGCATCACATGGAAGTTGTTGATCAATTTCAATGAAAGCTTCCAAAAATGTCTTATTTGGTGAAATAGAGTAATGATTAAAATTTAAATTAAATCTATCTATCGGTAGGTGTGGCTTTTGTACTTTTTTTGCATGTAGTAACAATAAATTTTGTGAAATAAAACAATCTGTGTTTAATAACCTCCAATTTTGTGAATTGTTTGTCCACTATTGCCTTTTAAAAATTTAAGCATTCCAAGAGTTCATCAACGTGAAAGTTATCGACAATTAAATGATTTTTAACGTACCTCACTATTGACATGAGAGAGGACGGACTTTCACTTAGAGATATTGGTGGTCATGAAGATCGTTATCTTGCAACGGTAGTGGGATGTTGGTTAAGCTGGTCCGAAGAAGGGGTTAACAATGTCACCGGTGGACTACATATCGTGAAGAACGTCGTTTGAGACTTTTGGCCACAAAAGACAGATTTTACACAACTCAGACAATTGCAATAGTCTTCATGGGAGGTGTAGGATGCAGAATGTCAATGTCATCTCGCTGGATGCAATCTTAGGGATTGCATACGTACCGTCTATCATTGTGTCTTCTTTTGACACCAATCGACCGTGCCCATAGACTATAATTGAGCAACTAAAGAGTAAATTGGACACAAGAATGGCATAATGTGTTCAGTGACGAGTCACAGTTTTGTTTGTGGACCTATGATGGTCATAAGAGAGCCAGGTGATTGTATGCAGGACCCAAAAGATCAACATTTTTTGCGTGACGCAACATAGCCCTTAAACTAGGAGTGATGATAGAAGGTGAACTATATTATGGTAGCACGGAAACTTAAATGCAGCCCATTTCAATGTAAATGCGCTAAATCCTGCCACACTTCCACATCTTCGGGGTTGAAAAAGCTGGTTTTCGAACTAGACGATGCACGTACGTACATTATGGGTTATGACACGCTTTTTGGAAGAAACTAATGTTGTTCTCCCATGACCTGCTCGATGACCTGATTTGTCACCCATTGAGCATGTATGGGATGCGATCGGTAGACTGCTGATTGATTTATCACACTCTCCAGACGATTTGCACCATCTTTACTTGCGGATTGAGGAAGCGTGGAATGATTCACCACAGCTCTATATTAATTGAAAGCATGCCACACCATATAAACGAGTTCATAACAAATCGCGGTGGAGCAACTCACTATTTAAAAAACTTTTGTACTTCTGTTCTTTTGTTTTCAAGTTTTAATCGTTTGTTTGTAGTTATAAATTACATCGTTTGCAAAAATTTTAATAAAATCGCCTAACTAATTTTGAGTGTTGCATTTTTTATTGTATATTATGTATTATATATTTGATTGAATTAATATATTATTTTCGTAGCTGTCCTAAGTAAAAGGTTTAGATCAACGTTATCTATATCGTGGAAAGTGCTAGAAATCCATATGCAAATCGATTTCTTAAAATTATAAATCAAGGGAGTTTAAAACACATACATAAATATTTCCTTATACCAAGTTATTTAAAGACCATTTCCACTGAACATTTACAACATTAACGTACGATGCATAGCGATTACTAATTTAATCCCTTTACACCATAATATAGGATAGAGAAATATAATAATTAAGGCAATCATCATATTATTATTCACTATAATACGCAAAGCATTACAAATTCTATTCTCCTGATATATTCAAACGATTGTATAGATATTATATATTTTATTATTTGTTCAACAAATATTGATATAAGGTGAACCGGTTCTTGTATTAGAATTTATTTATAACAGTAATAAGAAAAATGACGTTTGGGATCGTACCGTATCTTATTAATAATAAAAGCTATTTCTAATATATGTATTTTAAATATTGTTGATTTTGGAAAATAATTTACTTGTAAAAAATTTACTTTAGAAGAAATAAAAGTTCTATGATTAGGGTTATGTTAAACTAAACATGTAAGACAGTAATAAAATCGATTTTTATTTGCTAAAGTAACTTATGACCTATTACCTTAAGAAATAAATCATAATTTAATATAACAAAGGTCGATATAAATTATAACCAAAATAATTAAACAAATCTGACTCTGGTTTAGGAAAATCAAAAACAGGATGTTTCTAAGTTCGAGATTCTTTCTGTAGCTAAGCGACCTGTATTTCTTAGGTGCTATAGGATGAGATATGGGTTTTCAGCAAAGGAGGAAATACGAAATGACTAGCAATACCGCACGTTGTCAATAAATACTAAAAGAACAGAAGAGGTTCACAGATAATTATTAATGCGATATAATTTCAGCTACTTACCAAAAACCATTCCAAGTGTATCTCGCCAATTCCAAAAAAATTTTATACATGAAATAAACTGCATTTGGAGGGAGATATTCATCCTCAAAGTTTTAGTAAATTTTCGTGTTGGTTGATTTAAGCGAGTACTAATGAAATTACAACAAAACTGTAATTATACGAAAGCCTTCTTTTCGTAAAGGCTATCAAATAGTACTAATAATTTTACGGAAATAATTTAAATTCAGTAAAATTACCCTCAACCCCTTGTTTTCGCTTATATTTCACCACGTATACAAAATGTTTAATGGGCAACTTCACAAATAAATACCTATATAAGATCTAAAATTTAAGGATTTAAAGATTTTTTAAAGGCCTACCCCTTTAAATGGATAAAAATTTAAAATTAGATTTAATTTGTAATTTCCGTAGAAAACATTAAAACATTAAATTTCCCTCTGTAATCAATAATATCTAAAACAATTTTATACAAAATATAAATTTTTGTGGTAGATATCATGTTTAGTACAAGTAACTTATTTTATGTTCTTACATTACCTAAACTTCAATTTTCTGTTGGTATTAAACATACAATAATTGCAGAGGCCTCATATAACCCATACGTTACCATATTACTTTTGAGAAAACAAAACTGGACTAGACAAATTTAGTAATAGTAATAATACCTTATATCCGATATTTGGTAATAATGCATCCATACCTTAACCATGTTTTCTATTGGCCAAAAGTTGGTTTTCCATTGTTTGAAGCTGCTACATAAATATTGTCGGCTTTAAACACCCCTGCCTTTATTATAGAACCAAACTTTCTCACGTTTTTCATTTAGAATGATATATATATATATATATTGGAGATAACAATTTTCTATCTGCAAAAAGCGACACAAAACTAATTGTATGAAATAGAAATTTCTACAAGAAAAGGTCTTCGGTTGTAGTAAAACATAAAAAGCTCACGGAAGCCTTCGAAATTACGGTATCATTGCATAAGTTATCCAAGCAGTTAAATCCAGTGATGGTTGCGAACGGTTTACTATCACGAACACACAACCAAAAGTTTGAAATTTTGGACCTTTGATTGGTTAACTCAACAGCGAAAAGGGAATCACGAAAAGTTATAAAAACCAGAACAATACAAGAAAATCTTGTCTGGTTGCGTCAAACATGGTGATGCATTAACCAATCCTGACGGCTTCGAGAGAAAGACCCTTTAATGTAGTTATGTCAAATCCACATAACGCTTTGCTCACTAAAGTCGTTACTCAAGTAAGTGAAATAAATTACCTCTCACTAGTAACCCGCAGCCAAAATAAAGTTTACAGAAGAATAATGTCAAAAAAAATTATAAAATTCAAGTTCTTAAACGGAAAGCTTTTAAGTGAGATTTGTATGAAACGCACAACAATTAAGGAAGTTAAAACTTGATGATTCCTACCCAGTTCAGCAGTTGACTTGGAAACAAAATCCTAAATCCTAACTGCATTAAAGGAAGATATATTATCAGCAAAACAAAGATAACATCAAAATCAAAGTTACAACATAAGTGAATGTTTTGAAGTTTTAAAACTAATATCTTTTTTTAAAACGAAGGACAAACTAATTTTACAAAAAACATTCATCATAAAACTAGTTTAGTTTTACCTGTTGTCTAAATCCTTTAGTACATGGAGTCATTAAACTCCTGTTTACATTTGGCAGGCACAAAGCTCTAACCAATCTATCCGAATAGGTCATTGCATTTTGTTGCGTAACTGTTTCTGTAGCAATTTTATTCTAATTGTATATGTAAGAATTTGGTTGCATAATTTTTGTGTTATTATTTTCTTTTAATTTGAATTTCAAATAAATGTATAGAACTATTGTGATTTGTTACTTAACGTTACGTAAACATTTGTTATAAATAAATTTTGGTGTAACCCACAAAAATTTAACGTAAGTATTGAAACTGAAGTATAAAAGTTTAACTACAGGTAAGGCATAGCGGTCCAGTAAATTTATTGTCCGGATAAAAAGGTGTATTCTCCCAAGCCTATATCAAGCAATAAAGTCTGGAAGTAGTTTAGTTACCTCTACGAAAACCTTTTAAATTACGTGAAATACAGTATGCAATACAATAATTTGGTAAATTGCTCAACACTGCCAAATTGGTAACCAACAAATAGTGACAGCGGTACAGATAAATGACGCGAGTGAATAAATCATAATAGCGCACTTGGAACTCGCCAAAATTTTTTTAAAAACTCAATAAAAGTTATCAGTCGACGTCGCATTTCACCAGAAAATTTTTTAAAACTAAATAATAAATAATTCATGTGATTAATTGATAGCACAATCTAGAAATAAGTAACACGATAAGTTATACTGCAGCGTCGTTGCAAAACGTGGGTCATTGAAATCGAATCAGACGACGATTGATAAATGTTAATTACTCTATTAATGGAATACGACTGCGCAAAACAAAATAGTTTAGTAATCGAATCAGAACAATAACGAATTGACACCGAACGGTGTCGCTTCGTAATCGAATCGGAACAAAACCGTATCGACGCGAAACAAAATATACGCCGAACAGATACGTGTAGAATGGATCATAAATATCACATGGCCAAATTAAACCTAAACAAATTGGTTAATGATAACTCGCCAAATCATGCGGGCATTCTAACGGAGGCAAAATCAAGTGTTATTTTGCTCCTAAGGAAATTGACAAAGACAAAGAGTGTACTTCGATTATTTTCAAAAAATGCTACGCACCAATCTAACTGATAGAATTAAATGCGGAAAGATATTTCCAAAAGTTCTTTCGGAACAGTCATGTGTATTGGTATCATATTCCACTCGTTGGGTTTCTATTAATTGATTGGGATGTTGAAAGTCTTCAATCCACGTGGTACTGTTTTTCATAGTGTTTTCTAACAAGTTTTCAATCTTCATTTTCATTTCAGTATCTTGCTTGCTTACTGTAGGTTTTTGAATATTTAGAGCAGCAAAAGCTACCAACAATAAATTCAAACCAGTTATAGGATTTACTAACATTGTTGTGATGTATTATATATTTGTAGCTACAGATGAACAAATATTCAAATCTTTTTCATATCCTCGTGGCTATAAATACAATTGAATTCATTGCATAATTACATATCCTATAAGGTGCGTATGGAGTATTTCTATATATAAAGATTGTTTATGCGCTTCCGACCTGTTTTTGTATATTTACCGGCTATGTTGATTTTCACGTTATGATATATTTTCCGAACTGTGATTGTCATAGTAACACCACGATAACAAGCACGTTATGGTTCATAACGGTACTAGTACTGTTATGAAGCGGAATATAAGTTTGATATCAAATTATCGTAATTACTTGAAAATTAGCGTAAAAAATCATACACGACACACGATTGTTAAGTACTTTAGTAAAACAGGTCTCCAAAATTAGCAAAACTACACCCTTCGGGTCTCGTTTTCCTAACGTTTTCGACCTGTTATAAGGCACTTACCGATCTTGTA
Organism: Phrixothrix hirtus; assembly: GCA_024586415.1. Lineage (NCBI taxonomy): Eukaryota > Metazoa > Arthropoda > Insecta > Coleoptera > Phengodidae > Phrixothrix > Phrixothrix hirtus. Next base: position 8,854 of record JAHWXV010496011.1, on the reverse strand, counting down.
TGTAATATACTAGAAACACCCGTCCTTATTAGGATTACAATGCACTATTTTGTACACGGCTGCAGAGAAGCCTTAAATTTGTATTAGTAACCACTCTTGTTAGAGCCATTACCGGTTTAAGGATGAGTCGATAAGTTGCGGGTAAAACGTCTGACAGAATTTTCTTACAAACACTATAATTAAATGAATAATTATATGTTTTAAGTTATTTATATGTGGAAATGCGAAATTAAAAATTGAGTCCAAGTTTAAATTTTTATATATTTGAAGGGAGTAGGTTTTTAAAAACATCCTAAAACGTCTAAGCTTTAGTTTTCATGGAGGTGTATATTTATGAAATTATACATGAAATATTTTGTATACGTGGTAAAATGTAAGCGAAAACATAGTGGGCTAGGATAGTTCTTGGAATTTAAATCATTTGACTAAAGTCACCGGTACCACTTTTTAGCCTTAAAAAAGAAAATTTTCGTGCATTTACAGTTTTTTCGTAAGTTGATTAGTATTTCCGTAAAAGAATCGAAACTAAAATTTGCTAGAATTGTGACGGAAAATACCTCTATTCGGGGAGGGGGGGGGGCGCTTAGATCCAAGAAGCCAACAAAAGAATATGCGTGTCCCATACTTTCATCCATTGTTTTCGTGTACCAAATTTCATTGTAATCGGTGAAACAGCGAGGACGATTTCCTTGTTAGTTTAATGATTATTATATCTGAGCATGCACATTATTGAGTTTCAGATACAGAAAACGGAAGCTGGTGTGTTCAAAGTTCGAAAATAATTTTCAACAGTACTTCAAGTGGTACTATTCTGATAGAATTTGCACAAATAACTTCGAGAAATCGTTTAAAAATGGGTTCATATCGAATTTAGAAGAGTCGCTTGAATTATTATGGTTTTCTTTTTGATTAGGGGATATTTATCCAATTTCGTTTTATTAAATTAAATTGTTTAACATACGCTTGTAAATTGTTGGGTATTTCGTTGTGAAATCCATAAAATTTAGATATAAAATAAAAATAACATTTTAACTAAATGCTCCCCTGTGTGCCCGCAAATATATTTAGATAATGCGTTACGAATGTAAAATGAATTTCTATAGCGAGTCTTAGGAGGCCGTTGCTTGTATACGTTCGTCTAAAGCTCCACACCTAAAATTTAGCTATAGTGTGTTAAATTGATTGTTAGTTAACTTTTTTGGTTCTTCTTGTGCCGTATTAATTATTATTGTTACGGGTAAGATCATTTAACTTTGGTAATCTTATAATTAATTTCCATCATTAATTTTAGCAACTAGTTCCGGATGGATGTAATAAACATGATTATTCCAAGTTTGTGATTGTTAAAAGGCAAAATCATTTATTATCATTTGCAGTTCTCGTATTGGAGAAATTAATTAATAAAATGAATCAGCCCTGGTAATATGTAAATGAAAAAAATTTTGTCAAGGCAGCTATCGTATAAAATCACATTTAGCAGTCTGCATGGGCCGGTATAAGTTACGCCGTTTCATTGCATGAAATCGAGGTTAGTTTCGTCTTTGTTAGCTGCACCTGCTAATAAAAGCTAGACCTTCAATTTGTTTTTACACTGATAGAACAACATGCTACCAATTGATGTCCTTTGTTTTTGAAAATAACGTATTAAGGAATTATTTATTTTCGGGAATGAAAATTCATTAGTTCAATTATAATATATTGCACGCTATAAGAAATATTTGTAATATTAGAATTTATTTCACGTTGAATATAAACTTTTAAGTAATGTTTTTCGCTACCTTTTTAAAGTAATAAATGCTTGAAGTAGTACTTTGAATCAAATTAAATTAGTTGTTCAAGTTTTGATATGCAAAATTTATGAAATATAATTTATTGTAAGGTCGTTTAGAGCTTTAGTGAATTACATTTATATGCTTGATGTGATGTTAAATAATTTCCTTTGCAATTGAAATTTTTTACACAATAGTTCAATTTCTGTCTTTTCTTTATCCTAAAAATTAATATTTGAGTTCTGTAATACAAAATAAAGACACCGAATTTATTTAAGCTGTATTTTGAACCATTTTAATTATTATTTTTAATTATTGCACTTTCTTATGTTTAGCTACAATACATGATTTTTGAGATTTGCAACTTATAGCACCTGTCAAGTTTTAATGTTGAAATATCGTTAGCAGATATCAACGTTTTGATGTTAGATGACGTTTATCTAACGCTATTAGACTGTTCATTGTAATTTTTGATTACTATTTTAGTTTTGTAAAATTAATTTTTGCTTTGATAAGCGTTAATGAAGAGCAGTAGATTGTACTTTGATTTTGACTAATCCAGAATATTTTATTTTTGGGAATGTTAATTGTAACATAAATTTCTTATCACTTATATCAATATACCAGTTGACCTAGATCCCATTAAGGCAAAAGTCAATAACCTAGTTTGTCATTTTGGTGTTCTGAAAGGGATAAAAGTTGTAACGTAATTGTAAGTATTATTATTTTCCTTTGTTCAATATATAATTATATCGGTTGGCCTAAATCCCGTTAAGGCAAAAATTCGATAACCTAGATTGTCATTTTGGCGTTCCGAAAGGAATAAAAATTTATAACTTGGTTGTTAGTAATCTTTGTTATATTTTTCTATTTTTGTTTATTATTTATTGCAGAACTCGTTCGCGGTAATAAACATACGTATTGTTGTACTTCAGCTGCATTTCATTTCTTGTTCCAAAAACCTAGCTTTTCTTTAGATTAGATCAGCACCAGGGTTCTGAAGCCGTCGTGCATCTTGTCCTGTGAGGTGTACGTACAAGATAGGAAGGTACATACGACTGGCGCCCTTACAGGTATTTGTTTTCTTTCTCTTCCTATAGGTACCATCAGCGAGTTGTGGACAAGAGCCAGAACCGCCCATGCCCCTCACCGGTAAATTGTTATTGAGCTAAGTCGCACAACCCTTAATTTTCTCTTGCAACACGAGCAATCATTAGTGGATGCTGTAAGATCATGCGTGGCAATGGACTATTCAAATTACCTCTTTCAATGTCGAGAACCAGTACTATGCTAAAGTTGAACAAAGATGAAGATGGTGGATTGGTTGGAAGCCAAAAACACTCTTTTTTAAGTAAACCTATGAAAAATTAACTTTGGCAAGTTTTATGTTGAAACATGTCACAAAGTTACATCATTAGACAAATCGTAATTATTACATAGAAATCGTTAGAACAAAATTCACGGCTCAAAATTTAATTAAAACTTGTGAAATTCCATTAAATAGTTTACCAGCAGTACTGGAATAATTGTGTAGGGCATTCTAAAGGAAATATTTTAGAAGACTTGGAGTACGCAATACTAGGAAATGATGTTGAACCGTTCCTTATATCATCAAATGCCAAAAAAGATGAATTTGAATGATATTCTATGATTTTAGTTTACAAAGGCCTTTTTTATTTGATTTCATTCTGTACAAAGGTCCTTGTGGCGATATTTTCTTGAGAACTATATTCTCAAACTCATTAAAATAATCGGATTCGCTCATTTCCTATTGTTTTTTAAAGTTTACTGCTTGAAATATTATGGTTTTTAAAATTTTTATTTTAGTTAATTTTTTTAAAATTAGATTTTGTCGATGAAAATATTTCCTCCGGAAATTTTTGTTATGTTGTAAATACAGAACATTATATAACACGAATAAAGTAATACATTGCAGCTCATGTTCTAGATATTACTTTACAATCAACACTTGTACACCAATAACTTCAATAGCCCAAAGTCCCCTCATATATCAGTATTTTGCGTTACTGCGAAAACGTACATACGTAAAGGCTACAATAACAATTCACATGTAAATAGTTACTAGAAAATGACACAATTACTCATTGACTGCGCCATTTCTACGAAGTTTGGACTAAATTTGGTACCTTTGTAATAAAATCTAAATTTTGTGGAAAAACAGCTTCGAAAAACAAATGAGGCATTAACATTGTATTACAGTATACAGTTTTATGGAGATCGGCTTTTTAATATAATCCTATAACAAATATATTTATTTTTAACTTCTGTTAAGTTGCTTGTGTTTATTTTTATCATTAAATTGACAACGAGAGCAACATAGAAAAAAGCAAAAAGGGATTCATTTTAAGGAATTAGTTGCAGAATCCAAACAGTAGCAATTAGTTTTTAGAGGTATATTGTAAATTACCATGTCATAACGCAGTAAATAATAATTTGAAGGGCAATTTTGAATTGCTAGCAACTCATAAATTCTTACCTTTAGAAACTTATTTTAAAATTTGTTATTAAATTATAATAGAAACCTCATTAGAATATAAAATAATTAGAATAGTTTTAAACTGAGTAATGCTGTAATTACAAGTTGAACATTTATTGAAACATTAATTCAAACGTAATGCTATAGTAATGTTCCTATTTGCTTCATTTTCTAGGGAAATTCCATTGAAGCTTTTTAATTTTACATAAACTAGAATATTATAAAATAATTATTTTTTATTAGTTTGTTGAAAGGTTTGTTATCGTGACATATGTAACCCACGCGCCTCATGCTAGAGATGGCTTACATCAAAATTTTCAATTTCTGACAAAGCTTTTAGATGCGTTCGTCATGTCTTATGCACTCCTTATAATTAAATTTAAACGTTTATTACAAACTAATCAAGAAACGGATATCTGTATTATGATTTGCCTAATCGATTTTAAACATATTCGCCAGATTTAACGAAGGGTATATTGACACGGGCAGCTATAATTACCATATCAAAACGTATCTGTTCCTAAAATAACCTGCTGTAATCCGACCGGATTGTCCCCGGAGGCAGGTAAAATAGAGAGTTATGTAATTACAAATTATTTAGTCAAATTAAGTCTGTATAATCCTGTATAAATCAAAAAGCGACACTACTTACAATATTAACTAGAGATTATATCTGTATAATTTTGAAATAGATACATCGTCATTTATTCATGGATCTGTGTTTAAACAAAATTTATTTTTTAATTGAAACCTGCTGTTACCTAAGTCTGAATAAAATTGCAAAGATTACTATTAAAATTACAAAATTGAAGTAGTAGCCTCTAAAAGAGTTGGTATTGCACTTGTATTTCTTTTCCATATTGTATTTTAACAAGATAACCCTTATCTTTCTTCTTATGAGCAATTATTCAATTGCTTTTATTTTAAGAACACCGTTAAGTTTCAGAAATCTAATACCTTGTGTTAAATTCGTATATAACTGAGAATCATCTAAAATGTACCAGACTGTAAAATAGGATGTCAAGGTACAATCACGAAAATTCAAATCTGTGACAAACAAGGTACCGTCCGTTCGCAAGGCGCGAGGACTATAATCGTAGTCCAGGCCCATCTTGAAGTACCGAATCTCAAAGAAATTTCTTTGCGCTATGGGCAGCTAGTAAACGGATGTATTAGTTTATAGACACTTATGCGAACGTGCAAATTACCTGTGATGCATTATTTCTCACAATAGTAACCCACGCACCTAATCTTTATTTGTTTTTATTTTCTAGCTTTATACCACTTTTTAACTGACCCTTCACTAAAAATTGAATAGAAAAATATGTTAAAAAAAATCATGGTTTATCCAATAACTTTTCGGTAAGTTTGTGTTTACCTGTTTTAGATTTAGAATAGTTATATGTAGAATTTCAAAAGAACCGTATCTGAGAAAAACACGAAAAGCACTAAAATGTTAAACATTTCAGATATTTGGCCGCAGTGACTTAATCCAATATTGCATACTGAGTCCATATATTAGACATTATATTTGTGCCTTAAAACTTAGGGGGATAGAAGATGCACCGTGTATCATGTTTGGTACAGAGCCAAGCAGACGGCATTCGCACTGTCATCCAATAAATTGCATTATTGTCAAGAAAGAAAGTTGGGTTAAGTATTTTTGGGTGCTGTTTCTATTAAGTAAGTTATTATTATTATTTTGTATAAAAAATATAGTTTTATAGTGTAATATAGAGTTGGACCGAGAACAGAACCTTGTGGAACCCCCAGCATTTACATTAATATTTTCAACTATGTAACTAAACGCGCACTTATTATTCCAAGCGTTAAGCAGTTTCTTATTACTTTGGCTAAATATTTTGACACATGCTTGTTCAATGAGGCAATTATAACCAGTCTAGATATCGATTTGAAAGCATTCTTAACGTCTAGTGGGCAAGCAATTGTATTGGCTTCCGAAACTCGTTTAGTTATTTCCTTAAGGGAAGGAAATAGAGCAGTGTTTATAGATCTTTTCATCCACCATAAATTGACAGGACTTATTTTATTAAGGTTTATAACTAATTTTCGTCTGTATATTTTCTATTTATTTATGATTAAGAACTTAAAACCTAAGACCGTTGCAAGTAGTCGTTCAAAGCTATTCATTGTAGGATAAATATCTTCTTATTTATATTATAAATGATTTTAGCTGGAGCTGTTATTTGTGTTTAGTTGCATTTCAACATAAACTAAATAACTAATTATTTAATTTGTGATTTTATTATTTCAACTACAGCGAAGAAGTTTCTGATAAAGTGACCACGAAATTTAAAAAATGTTTCGTCTATCTTTAAATAGAAATATACAAAACAAGCATATACAGATAATTGCAAATACATCAATGATAATTTAAAAAGCAACCTGTTTAATGAAAAGAATATGTAATGAAAGTCATAAAAATAAATTACTTTTGAAATGCTAATATCAATTTCGGCGAATGTATAAAAAATAACTACAAAAAATTGCTCTGATTGTGAGGACAAGTATTTTAGTAACAAGCAGATGTAAGAACATTGCAGTTCTCCAAAATGGAGTGTACTCATGTTGGCCCAAATATATGCACAATAAGGGTTCATAATACTACATGTAAGTGCATTTTGAGAAGTACTAGGAATGTAGTTGAAAGATGTGCCCGAAGAAAACCTTTTAGTAAGTACTAAGGTACTTTTTTAAATTTTTAAACAAAAGAAAATCAGGGGTGCTAAATCTGGATTGTCTATACTTGGAATATTGAAGCTTAGAGAATTCTCATTCCTCGATAATGTTAAACTGCTTGTGCTTTATGCACCCTGCAGTTTGTATACAGAAGTAAACTTTCTTCTTTCAAAGAATGCGGTCTCCTTTTGTATAGCTACCTTTAAACTTCAAATCGACTGTTCATAAACCTTACCATTGATTGCAGTACTTTTATCCATGTATTCAATAAACAAAACATTATCTATATCGCAAAACATAGTTGTCATCAATTTACCACCAGAATATTATGTTTTGATACTTGCTGGTGGTGGAGAACATACACAAGTGAACATACACTGCGTGGATTTTCACTTTATAGGAGGATCCCGGTGATAGATTTAAATCTCATTATCAGTAACAACTCATGAAAAAAGTTTACACCGCCTTGCAGAGTAATTAAATTTCCTTGATAAGTTTCTTTTCTCGTAAGCTTTTGCTCTACTGCAAGTAGTTACGTAGGCACCATTTTCATGCCTAAATCATCATGCAAACTTTTTAACACAGTAGTTTCGAATAGGCTAACAGCCATGGTAACGACGGATACTTTCATTCAACAATCCAACCCCAATAAATCTTTCCTTTGCTGCCCCAACAGATCATCTTGACTTTGAATCGTTCCATGTCAGCACACTACCCCATTTAAACTGCTTATCCCAAAATTTTACTTGGCAATATTGATGATGGTTCAATTCCATAAACTGTAATCATGTGTTCATGGATAAGTTTTCTTCTGTCTCCTTCCTTTGTGAGGATACTGTGATACTCAAGAGTTATAATTTGTCATTTTCAACTCAAAAAATAATTGTGAGAATTTTAATATTCGCACAATTTGCTTTACATTTGGTAAAGACGTGCACAAATGTCACAAAAAATTTGGATTAAAAAGTTATGCATTCAACTTGTCATTTTCAAAGCTAGGTAGATTACATAAGAATACTCCCTCGTACTCTCATGATGAAATTGCCAAAGGATAACGGAGACAAGCTAACATTGATGTGAGAGAACTTGTGCCTAAATTGTACTGTGAAGAAAAATCTCTTATGAATATATACCTAATAATAGCATGCACTTATTCTACAATACCAAAAATTGTTGATAAGTTTAAATACGAAGGGCCTTTGCAGAACAGTCAAGGTACTCGAGACATACAATATATTCTCAGTTAATCCAAAGGTGTGCCGAAATTATGTCTTAAGGTTCAGTCACAAATAGGCGTAATGTATCACCTGACACCATTTGCTGTGTGTTATACCAGGATACCTACAGTGGTAAAATTTGCCGCCAAAAACCGCTTATACTCAAGTAAACTGTATCAAGCACTTACAGTTTACAAAACTCCATAGTACTCAACCAGAAAAGTTTTGGGAAAGCGTAATATTTTGAGATCAATCAAAATTGAACTTGTTTAGTTCGGATATGTACGGAGATAGTCAGGAACAGAATGCAAACAAAAAATAATTCAAAACAAAAGGCATGTCATATAACATAAGCCACGGCGGTGGTTCAATGCTCTTCTGAATTTGTATAGGTGCTAGTGGGATAGGAACCCTAAAATCCATTGATGGAATTGTAATTAAAATTATATATTGTAAGGAATCGTCAGATCACTGTATTATTAGATCTTTCTATAAAATTTCCGCACAAATTACACAAATTGAAGTTTTCCGACTACCTGCACATGTACGTTTCGAAACTATCGACGTTTCCCATTTTTAAAATGTCTGTGTTCAAGTGTAATAAGCGTGAATTAATAACTTCTTACATGGATGGTGGAAAATCGCTTGAAAGTTTGTCAACATTTTTAAGG